>PVIY010006533.1:0-73257 GCA_004026745.1 Myrmecophaga tridactyla | reverse complement strand
AAAAACAGAAATAAAAATAAATATATATATGGCATGCTGCACCTCTTACAAGCAGCAGCAAGTATAGGAAAAGCTAGGGTCAGAAGTGCGAGAAATATTGAGGGGTTTGAAGAATTATGAAGTGCAAACTTGGTCATTCCAGGGGTGGACTAGGTTTTATGACAAAGGAGCAGGAAAGAGCAAAGGGGATAAAGTAAAACCAAAACTAAACCCTGGTCTTCTTTGTGAGGTGTTAAATCCAGTCTTCTCCAGCCCTGTTCCCACAGAGCCCACAGCTCGTCTCTAGCGGCAGCGTCTACCTGTTTCTGTGCTACTTATGCCTGAGTCTCTCACAAAGCTGTGTGCCTCAGGAGGGCAGGGATGGGTTTTACCCTCCAGCACAGGTTTGTTGAAATGAATTAAAATTAGGAAGTGTCCCCATGCTACTCAGACTTTAATTTTTATGTCTCTTTTGCTTTTTTCTTATCTAATGCTTTTGGGGAAATAGAAATGACACAAGAAGAAAGAACTATAGAGAAACCCTTTGGTAGTTATAAGGGAAAATGAATGCAGTGCCATTTTTTTAAAGCTGTGGGTCTGATCTGTCCCCGATTGGGTTCTCATTCTTAGATGAAGAAAAAGAAAGGGAAAGAAATGAAGCTGCCTCTCCTCACCGAGTCAGTCTGGGGGACCTGCCTCAAAGAGGATCGTGGGAGAAATTTTCAATTTTATTGGTTCGTTCTGCTGGATCCATCTCTCCAGGACATTGTTTAGTGCACCAAATGAGGTGGAAAATGAAGAACAGGTGAGCAATCAGCTGTGAACGGCTCTAATGGACCCGGCACCCCTGCGGGAATGAGACAAGGCTCTCCCTGGAGCTGGGGATCAACATCTCTTCCGGTTCGGTGGGCTTTGGTTTTGTGATGGGAATTTAACTCCCTCTGGTGGTCCCGAGATGGCGGTATATTACTGTGTTCAGGCTGCAGTATCTCCTAAAGAAAGCCGAGGCCACTGCCCTGGCAGGAGCCACCTGGCTCTCTGGGGGCCCTTTGGGAAGCTTGACCTTCCTGGATGTGAGGAGAGCGGGTCACGTGATGCAGTAAACAGTGGTGCTGTGATTACTTGGGACATCCAAGCTGCCCTTGCAGGAGGGTGCCAGAAATGGAGCTGGGACAGTTCCTGTAGCAAACTGTGGGTTGGTGTGGCTCCAAACCTTGGAGTGTGGGACCACTACAGATAACTCTTGTGAGGGAAACAGGGTGGGAGGGCCTCTTCTAATCTCCCTGGAGAGTTCTTCAAAGAGCCAGGCCTTGGATTCATGGTGAGAAGATGGGAAAGGTTGTCTATTTCATAATAATAATAATAATGAGGAGGAGGAGGTGGAAGTGGTTATTCTGTATTCATTATATGCCAGCCCATTGCTAAGTACCTTGTTCATTAATGTGTGACAGCTTTATTCCTTTACACTAACAAAAATTTGGTCTTTACCCAATTAGCTTCTCCCTCTCTTCTGCCCTTTAAATTTCTTCTGCCCTGTATTTATTTTCCTGGCTACTGAACTTTCAAAGATGTTACATCAAGAGAAAGGATTGGAAAGGCGAGGGGAAAGATTCTTTTTTGCTGGAGCAGTTCCAGAGCTCTCCTTAGTTGTGGAGAATGTTGGTCATGGGCAAAGTGTAGATGACAGTAAAAAAAAAAATTGAGAGAAGCTAAAGTCTACCTGCCTGACAGCCATGGGATGGGGAGGGAGGGAAGTAGAGAAAAAAAGTGGGGGGTTGGAGGTTGGGTAGGGTTACCAGATAAAATACAGGGGCACCTAGTTACATTTGAATTTCAGAAAACACCAAATGATTTTTTAGTATAAGTATGTCCCAAATATTGCATGGGAGATAGTTATACTAAAATATGACTTGTTACAAATCTCAAATTCAAATGTAACTGGGCCTCCTTTTTTGTTTGTTTGCTTCATTTTTTTTGTTAAATCCAGCAGCCCCCATGTTGGGGAGAGTTTTGGGGGTTTCTTGAATTGAGATCCCGGAACAGCTGGTGGGTGGGTGGGTGGAGGTGAAATAATTGGACAGAAGAGGAAAAGAGATTTTAAGAATTGTTGCTGTAGGTTACAAATTGGATCCCCTTTAACATTCTTTCAGTAATGCTAGTGAGATTAGAAAAACTTTTAAATTACATTTGGCTGCAGAACTGTCTTCTTCAAATGTAACTCCATACAGAGACCTGGTGCTGTGGGATCCTGGCTTTAATCTGGGGCATATATATCTATTGCCTTATATAATCCTTACATTTTGCAAGGCAGGTGGCATTATTCTTGCTTTAAAAAAAACCGAGGCCCACGGAGGTTAGCTTGCCCAGCGCCACACTGCAGCTGGTGGAGCTGGAACCCAAGACTAGGCTGATGTGGCTCCTTGGCTCTAACCTGGAGCTTAGCGACTACTCCAAAGAGAATCTATACTTCTCAACTAAATGCTCCTTGGATATGCCTGTGTTGTTAAAAAAATTATTTGAGGGGGTGCAAGAGTAGTTCAGGGGTAGAATTCTTCACCTGCCATGCAGGAGTCCTGGATTTGATTCCAGACCCATGCATTTCCCAAACAAATGGAAAAACCAAATAAACAAAAATTCAACAATGGTGCTGCAATAAGGAGATACTCACATGGAAAAAGAATGAAATGTGACCCCCACCATACAGCATACAAAAAAAAACCCTATTTGAATATAACATAATAAATACAAATATACAAGACTCATAGATGTTTTGCATTCCTCTCCAGTTGAAGATACAACTGGAGAAGATAGGGTCACACAGGTAGGTAGTTAGTAGCAGAATCAAGACCTGAACCTAGACCCACAGAGGGGACAACAGTGATTGAGGGCTCCAGGGAACTGCACAAAAAGTGAATCAGGTCAAGTTGACCTTCCCTTTCATTGTTCAGTCTTCTCCTTCCTCAAATCCACCCCACCTCGCCCCCTCCCACAACCCTTCCTCTCAGGCATTGAGCCATGTCCCATTTCCACGTGATCCTGCTTGGAGTCAGCTGTCATAATCCCTGCAAGGTATTAGCTGATAACAGCTTGTAGGGGAACATAAAATATTAGCCCAGTGGAGTATATTGAAGGCTATAGAAGTCTGAAAGCAAGTATGTGCTGAGACAGATATTGCCAGGAGATGCCAGAGGCCCGGCCACCAAGAGGCCTTGCAAGATGGTGGTATTTGTTTTGGGGAGTTCACGGTGGTCTGGCATCTGGTCCATTCTTAGGCTTGTTGTCTTATGCCCCAAATTTGACTGGATGCAGGTATGCTGGCTAACAGTCACAAAGCTCAAAGAGATAAATACAAACAAAAAGGCAATTTATTCATGCATGGAAATATATGAGCTAAGCTGTTTTTAGCCTGAGCAACGGTTTCTCTCTCGTGGGATAAGAAGATACGTAGAGAGTCAAAGTGTCAGTAGGTTTTTCAGGGCTCCTGGAATCATGCTGGAGGAGTTAGGTAGAGAATACGGGTTTAATGGCGTTGAACTCTAAGGCCTGGGGTCATCACCTCCATAATGGGGGAATACCTGCCACAATGACAAACCAGTCATCCTCTCCTCTGGGTAGTGCTAGGATATAGCAGGTGATCAGCCCAGGTCTGGTTAGAAAATAAATAGCATACTCATAAAGGAGGAGTAATTGCAGAGAGTTCAGGGAAGGAATTATTTTCGAAGATGTGGGATGGTTAGGAAAAACTAACAAGAGATGATGACGCTCCCCGAGCTGAGCAACTGTGAAGACCTTACACCTCAAAGGCCAAAGGAGGAACCAGTTTTCAGGACCTGCTGACAGCTATAGCTATAGCTGTCAGGTGGATATTTCCACAGAATCTGCCGCCTTTGGTAGAGGAATACAACCACTGCCAAAACAGAGTCTATCAGGGAGGAAACCCAGAGAAGAAATACGCTGGCTCTCTCTCCTACTGTCCTCTGATCCTGCCTGGGTTTCCCACTGGCTGAACACACATGGAATCCAGAGGGCCCTGCTGCCACAGCCTGTGGAGATCAGCCTCTCAGGGCACAGGGCAGAGCAGAGAAAGTGGTGAGTGGATCTGGAGGGGCAAACAGAGATTATCTGGCACATGGGCCTGCAAACAAAAAAGTCTTTTCTATCCTAGGCTTCCTTGGCTGACAACCTTGCTTCTGCTTCAGTCTTTCCTGAATAGTTCCTTCCATCAGGTAGTTAAGTACGGGGGTCTTCCTGGAGTGAGGGACATTCTGTCTCTTAGTAAGGTGAGTCTAGATATCTCTTCTGTGATCAGTTCAATGATAAAGTCATTAGTATAATCTTATACTCTTACTTTTCACATTTCTTAGTCTTTAGAGTCAGGGTGCGAACACCCCTCAGGGGCCTCTGTAAACCAACCTAATTCAGATTTCTCATTTAATAGAAGAGTTAAGGGAAGAGGGAAACTCAAGAGTAGGCACTTGAGAGATGATATCCCCTCTTGATGTCACCTTTACCAGAAGTGTTTGCATTCTAAAAGGGACTCAAACATAGATAATTTAAGACCCAAAGGAATGTCTCTCAAATGGTAAAATTTCAGTTAGCAAGGAGTGGTGGTATAGGCTGGTGTAGGAGGTAGGAGGAATAACATTACTCCAAACATGTCTACAAACTAATCCCTGGAATCTTATATGGAAAAAGAGACTTTGAAGATTAAGTTAAGAACTTTGAGATATGAAGGTTATCTTCGATTGTCCAAGTGGGCCCAGAGTGATCACAAGTTGTGTGCTGTTTTGAGGCTGTTGTATATATCCCAGAAAAGCCATTTTATTTTGTTCCTGGTCCAGTCTTGTGGGGCCAGACCTATTGTTTAGGGTGGAGCATTTTGATTAAGTTGTTTCCATGGAGATGTGACCCACCCATTCCAAGTGGATCTTAATCTGCTTACTGGAATCTTACTTTAGGCGACACCATTTTGAAAAAAGCTCAGAGCTGGCATAGAGATGTTCGGAGATGCAGATAGAAAATGCCCCTGGGGAAGCTATTTGAAACCAGAACCCGAAGGATCAGCAGACAAGAGCCACTTACCTTCCCAGCTGACAGAGATGTTTTGGATGCCATTGGTCTTTTTTGAGTCAAAGTATCTCTCTCTGGATGCCTTGGTTTGGACATATTTATGGCCTTAGAACTGTAAACTTGTAACTTAATAAATCCTTTTTATAGAAGCTAAGGCATTTCTGGTATGTTGCATTCTGGCAGCATTAGCAAACCAAAATAAATCCCTAGAAGAGGGAGGTAGGAGGATTAGAAGAGAGAGGAGATGTGATGACAGAAGCAGAGGTTGGAAAGATGCACTTTGAAAATGGAAGAAGGGGCCATGGGCCAACAAATGCAGGCAACCTCTAAAAGCTGGAAAAAAGCAAAAGAAATAGTTTCTCCTTTAGTACCTCCTGAAGTGATGCAGCCTTTGATTTTAGCCCAATAAAACCTATTTCAGACTTCTGACTTCCAGAGCCATAAGCGAATAAATTCATGTTGCTTTAGGCAGCAATAGGAGTATGTTTTTGGAGTTGAGACTCCTTTCAGACATCTATTGATCATAGCAGATAGAGGCTACATTAAGGCCTGCTCTGGATAGTGTGCCAGTTTGAAAGGATTACATACCCTACAAAAGCCGTGTTTTAATCCTGATCCATCTTGTGGAGGTATTCAGTACTGTAGGTTGGAAAGTTGATTAGATTATCCTCACAGAGCTTGGCACACCCAACCATGGGTTTTAACCTTTGATTAGAGGGAGATGTGACTCTTGATTAGTTTATGGGAATCCTTTAATAGAGGAAGCATTTTGGAAAAAGCTTCAGAACCATGAAAACCACGAGAGCCCATTCAGCCAGAGACCTTTGGAGATGAAGAAGGAATATGGCCCCGGGGGTGCTTCCTGAAACAAGAAGACTGGAGAGAAAGCAAGCAGATGTCACTGTGTTCGCCACATGACTTTCCAGCTGAGAGAGAAACTTCAGCTTTATTGGATTTTCTTGAGTGAAGGTAACTTCTTGTTGATGCCTTAATTTGAACATTTTTATAGACTTGATTTAATTGGTACATTTTCATGGCCTTAGAACTGTAAACTTGCAACTTAATAAATCCCCCCTTTTAATAGTCATTCCGTTTCTGGTATATCGCATTCTGGCAGCTAGCAAACTAGAACAGATGGCATTTTGCTGATAAATTTTGGGTCTCTACACACACACCAGTGGACTGAAATCCCGAGCATAAAAGCTACTCTGATAATCTGTCCCACGACATTCAAAACATATTCCCCAGACCTGCCCTGTAAAACATACTCCCCAGATCTGGTCCTTCACTGCCCATTGGGCCAAGACCTTGGAGTTGAGAACCCTGTGTTTCCTGAAAGACAAACTATACAGCCAGGCAGAGGCGATGAGAAGGGCTATCCAGGAGGGATGGTCAGCAAAAAAATAAGGAGTGACACAGAGGCTATCCTTCCTCTTGGCATGACATTATAAAAACTAGCCCAGAGAAAGGGCTTTGAATCAGCCAGTGTTCAACTGGAAGGTTTGGGAGAACACAAAGCAAAATAACCCACAACATGAACCTCATGTCATTTTAGCAGTTTTCCTTAGTTCGCTCTCCAGTCCTGCAGTGACTCCAACAGGCTTGTGGGAAGACGTTCTCCTCTGTAAAGCTGTTCTCTTTTTTCTCCAATTAAGCTTCATGCACTAAATGTAAATGAAGAGTACACCACTTAAAATGTGCCTTTTGAATGAAATGGAACATGAAAAGGCTCAAATCCATTTCAGAGACAGCCTCTCCTGTCAGAAATCAATATAGCCCCTGCATTCTACAATGTGCCAGTTCATAAAGTGAAAACTGCTCGAACTTTCAATTTAACATTTTTCAAAGCGGATATTAAATTCCAAGATTTTATATCTGCTGTTGCCCATTTAGGACCAAGTTATAAATCTGGAGTCTCTCTCCAGCTCACAATTCTGACAGTGCTCAATAAAAACTTTTATAATCAAATTCAATAAAGAATCACAAATCTCCATCTTGTGATTTTTAGCTTACAACAATCTTTGTGAGTAATATCTCGCTGCCTTGATGTTTGTCAATATTTGTCATTTTTTAAAAGGGATAAAATAAAAATACTATGTAAACTCTTACCTCTTGGACAGAAATGACTGTTAGTAAAGAATTCAATGAATAAAATGCCTTTCTAGTGGCATTGATAAAAAACAACCATGAAACGCCTGAAGATAGCATCTCTAGTAACATCTGTGGCCTGCTACTGGTGGCACTCACAAGGAAACAGAGGCAAGACATCATCTGGAAGTCTTCCAAAGAGATTCCTCTTTGCACATTAGCATTCATTTCAGCCCTAAAATGGGCAGCCATGCACCCATCCCCTCCAAACTACCTTTCGGTTGGAAATTAAGGGGCCAGTTTCACCTTCAAGCCTGTTGGGTAAGCTCTTTTCTTCAGAATCAGAACCTTTAAAAGAGTAAATTAAAGAGATATTTTTATTCAAGTAAGTTGGACTCTGAGTTCTCTGTATTTTTCTTATCTCTAAAAGGAACTGGACTGGAAACAATACCATATAATAATATACATAAATGTATGTATATAGATAAATATATACATATATAAAATATGTATATGATGTAAATACACCTGTATGTACTAAAAATATAAAGATATGTGTGGAAATGGTAAAATTCATGACAGTGGTCACTTCTGAGGAGGAAGCTATGGGATGCAATTCAGAGGATACTCAGGAAGGCTTCAAGTGAATTTGCAATATTTTATCTTTCCAAACTGGGTAGAGCACAAATGCTCATTGTATTATTGTCTGTACCTTTTTTTTATTTGCATAGATACCATGTTTCATAATTAAAACAAATTTAAAGAAGGGTCTAAGGTTTGATCACCAGAGATGTGGGGAAGTGAGGAAGAGTCCAAATGCTATTCAAATTCATTTTAAATTCACAGTTAAGTTTTTTTAATTAAGTTTTTTTTTTTTTTAACTCTGTTCAAGGTTGCTCTGCTGACTGTAAAGTGAGGTGAGGGACCAGACATGACAGAGGAGAATAAAGGAGAATGGTGTGCTATTTCTGGCTTGTACTGGCTCACAAAAGCTATTTGTGAAATTTTGGGGAATTTTGTGAACTGGTTGCCAAATAGCCATTATTGAAAATTAAATGATTTAAACCTATAAGTAAACAAAACATATTAGAAACAAAGGCAATACGCACTTAAAACCCATCAAATTTAATTATCTTATTATATTTTACTATTACCTATGCTCTTGGGGCTATTTACATCTATTATCTGTAGGCTGGGTGTGCTGTATCATGGCCATGACTGCACATCTCTTCACAACTCTGCGTTCGGTGATGCCCCCTTGTCAGCTGGAAATTGGCCACAGTGGGAGTATTTGCACCATGGAAATTGGCGAACGCTGCACATCCAGGCTTCTATCCCATACGCTGCCCTGCCCACCATCCCCAGCCTGTTGCTGAACACTTCCCAGCATAACACCCAGCAGAACTCAACTTCCTTAACAGCTTTTTGGCCCTAACTTTACTTTTTAGAGTGATTGAACTCTCAATCACCAAAAAAACCTCATCCCTCCACTAGGTTTGAGTAACCTCCTCCAAGCAAACTGGGTAGATTCTTACAGTATCAGGCCATTAGGCAGAATTTTCAGGAGGGAGCTGGTCTGCTCCTTTCTATACAGCCCCCAGGGCCTGCAGTAGTACTGTCCGAGTGTTTCATAAGCCCCTGAGCAAGGGTGCGTTTGCCTATTGGACCATTCCAATTCTGGATGGCATAGGGCTGGACCAGAGGCACTTGGCTACCCCTGTTCCAATTCCCTTTCCTTTCTCAGTCCTGACTTGTCTTCATATGGTGACTCCCTAGAGACCTTAGACCTTGATTTACATAATTTAAGGAACTGATAAAGGGGTGAGGCACTGGCTTGTAGAATCTCTGGGATGTATGGCTATGTGCACATACAAGATGGGCAACTTCTCTGCAGAATTTTAAGTATCTACTTCAGGATTTGCCCCTGTTACTGGAAGCTCCTGGGACATCCTGAGCTTATCAAGGGCAAGCAGGGGCTGCTTTAAGAATAGTTCCTCCTGGAATGCCTGGTCCTGGGACTTCAGCCCTCGGAGCATCAGCTACAGTAAAAACAAAACAAAACAAAACAGCATTAGTTCTAAAGGGATAGAGGGAAATTTGTTACCATTCAGGGAGGTCAAGAGATGCTGCTGAGACCATTAAAAATAGAGTTTACCTCTTGAGGTGGAATTTGATTTTTTTTATCTCTCTCTCAGGTCCTCTTTAAGCCATTAAAAAAAATTAATGCTGTGAAAAATTGGGAACAGCCTAAATATACAAGCATAGCTCATTTTATTGTGGTTCACTTTATTTTGGTGTCACAGATATTGAATTTTTTTACAAATTGAAGATTTGTGGCAACCCTGCTTCGAGCAACTCTATCGGCTCCATTGTTCCAACAGCATGTTCTCACTTGTATCTCTGTGTCACATTTTGGTAATTCTCACACCATCTCAAACTTTTTCATTGTTACTATCTGTTATGGTGATCTGTGATGGGTGATCTTTGATGTCAATATTGTAATTGTTTTGATGCTACACAAAATGTGCCCATATAAGGTGGTGAGCTTATTGATAAATGGGAAGTGACTGCTTCACTTCCCAGCTGTTTCCCCATCTTTTTCTCTCTCTTCTCGGGTCTCCCTGTTCCCTAAGACACAACAATACTGAAATCAGGCCAATTAATAACCCAGCAATGGCCTTTAAGTGTTCAAGAGAAAGGAAGAGCTGCAAGTCTCTCACTTTAAATCAAAAGCTAGAAGTGATTAAGCTTAGTGAGGAAGACCTGCCAAAAGCTGGGATGACCCAAAAGCTAGGCCTTTTGCACTAAACAAGCTAAGTTGTGAATGCAAAATAAAATTCCGTGAAAGAAATGGAAAATGCTATTGCAGTGAACACACAAATAACAAGAAAGCTGAACAGCCTTACTGCTGACATGGAGAAAGTTTTAGTGATCTTGAGAGAAGTTAAAAGCAGCCACAACATTCCCTTAAGCCAAAACCTAACTTAGAGAAAGACCCTGACTTCCTTCAGTTCTGTAAAGGTTGAGAGAGGTGAAGAAGCTGAAGAAAAAATGTTTGAAGCTAGCAGAGGTTGGCTTGTGAGGTTTAAGGAAAGAGGTCCTCTCCATCATGTAAAAGTGCAGGGGGAGCAGCAAGTGCTGATGTAGATGCTGCAGCAAGTCATCCAGGATCTCTAGCTCAGATCACCAGTGACTGCAAAGTGACTTCAGTCAACGACAGACTTTCAATGTAGACAGAGCAGCTTTCTATTGGAAGAAGATGCCGTTCAGGACTTTCATAGCTAGAGAGAAGAAGTCAATGCCTGACTTCAAAGCTTCAAAGGATAGGCTGACGCTCTGGTTAAGAGCTAATGCAGCTGGTGACTTTAAGTTGAAGTCAATGCTCATTTACCATTCTGAAAATCTTAGGGCCTTTAAGAAGTATGCTGGGTGCACGGGTAGTAGATTGCTTGCCTGCCATGTGGGAGACCCCGCTTCGATTCCCGGCTCACATATCCAAAAGAAAAAAACAGCTTACTGAATATTTTAAACACACTTCTTAGGAAAAAGGATTCCTTTCAAAATATTACTGCTCATTGACAATGTATCTGGTCACCCAAGGGCTCTGACGGAGATGTGCCATGAGACGAATGTTGTTTTCATGCCCGCTAATACAACATCTATTCTGTAACCCACGGTTTAAGAAGTCCTTTTGACGTTCAAGTCTTAATATTTAAGAAACACATTTTGTAAGGCTATAGCTACCATAGATAGTGATTCCTCTGATGAAGCTGGGCAAAGTAAATTGAAAACGTTCTGGAAAGGATTCCCCATTCTTGATGCCATTAAGAACATTCATGATTCACCGGAGGAGGTCAAAATATCAAGATTAACAGCAATTTTGAAGATATTGATTTTAATCCTCATGGATGACTTTGAGGGGTTTAAGACTCAGTGAAGGAAATAACTGCAGATGTGGCAGTAACAGCAAAAGAACTAGAATTAGAAGTGGAGCCCCAAAATGTTACTGAATTGCTGCCATCACGTGATAAAACTTAAACGGATGAAGAGTTGCTTCTTACGGTGAGCAAAGAAAGTGCTTTCTTAAGATAGAATCTACTCCTGGTGAAGAGGCTGTGAACACTGTTGAAATGCAACTGAGTATTTAGAATATTACATAAACTTAGTTGATAAAGCAGCAGCAGGTGTTAGAGGATTGACTTCCAATTTTGGAAGATATTCTACTATGGTTAAAATGCTATCAAATAGCATCACATGCTACAGAGAAATCTTTAGAGAAAGGAAGAGTAAATCAATGTGCAAACTTCATTGTTGTCTTATTTTAAGAAATTACCACAGTGCCCCAATCTTCAGCAACCACCATTCCCATAAGTCCACATCCAAAACTTTGAGGTATGATCCTCCACCTGTAAAAAGATAATGATACGCTGAAGACTCATGATGGTTAACACTTTCTTAGCAGTAAAATATTTTTAAGATATCTACACTGTTATTTAAGACATAATGTTTTTGCACATGTAATAGACTACAGTATAGTGTAAATATAACCCTTATATGCACTGGGAAACCAAAAAATTGTGTGATTGTTTTATTGCGACACTCGCATTATTGCAGTGGCTTGGAACTGAGCCTGCAATATCTCCAAGGAATGCCTGTGCGTTGATACTGGGCAGATAAAGTATATTCTATTTTAAGAAGGAATATATTTGATTAATTAAACATCACCTTTTGACTATTGTACCATGCTCATGTAATATTTATTTAAAATCTAACATGTAAAGAAAAAAGTAAATGGTTATTGTACCGAGATCACATTGCACGAGAAAAAACTACCTTCTATTATTTACTACTTTATTTAGAAGAAGAACTGAACTGTTTTAGGTAGAACTATCTGCCCTACTTGTAGTCTAGGACAGAATTTCCAGTGTTGGCACATGGATTCAAAAAGTGCTGTAACAAACAATTTAGACAGAAGGGAAAGTAATGCACTCTAGAACATGGTAGGAAGATAAAAACACTAATGTCAAAAGGCATGGGAAGAGTTTAAATAAATTATGTAATGAAATATTAGAATGGAAAAATGTAGTATTTCCACCTTGGTATGTTATTTTAAATAGCAGTGGTTTTAGAGATGTATGTGCAAATAAAACAATAAAGAATGTATTAAAAATCATGTTTTAGAAGACCAAGGACATGGGGAAAAAGTGATGATGTCTACCCTGATTTTATGGGTGAGGAAATTAAGGATCAGAGAGGCTTAGTTCTTTGCCTAAGTCACACAGCTAGTGAGTAGGAGTGTTGGCATTTAAACCCAGGCAAATTAACTCCAGGGGCCATACTCTCAATCATCTGATAACTATCTGGTAGGCTTTTGGAAGCTGTTAAAGGTGAGCCCACGGGAAAATTTCTAGCCACATGGCCTGAGCATCCCTTCCCAGCCTCACTCTTTAAGAAGTTGGAAATTTTGATTGAGATAAACAAGTTTCTTCCCTGGATGGTAATGTATGTAAGAGTAAAGGGCTGAGATGAGCTAGTTGGATAACATGTTTTTACCCACTTCTTAGGGCAGAAAGACTGCTAAAGTAATGGGACAGTTGGATGTACTAGTTTTAAGTGGGGTCTATGGAAGTATTTATGGAGCTACTTAGGTGGTGAGAGGTAGATCCAGCTTATCAGGACTGACCTGGCCAAGGGTGAAGGAACAGCGTAGGGGGCACTAAGTAGTCAGGGGTAGCAGAACCAGAAGAGCAAACGGAAGTTGGGAAGGAGGCCAAAGACCAGCTTTGCCCATAAAGGAAAGGGAAATAGTGCTTGTTGAGCACACACATATGTTGCATACTTCACATTTGCTCTTTCATTTAATCCTCCCAACAGCCCTTTTAGGTAGGTGACATTAGCTCCACTTTACAGTTGCAGAAGGGGAGGCTCAAAGAGATTAACCTTTTCAAGGTCACACAGCTAGTAAAAGGTGAAGCCAAGATTCAGATTTTCATCTTCTTTCTGGTTCTAAAGGGTTTGCATTGTTTCAGAACCAGCTCTGATAGGTTGCAAAGTCCTAGAACCCTTAGGTTTGCACTAAAGGATCTGATGACTCTGCATCAGCTATCATCCGCCACCCAAAACATCCCCTGAAGTATCCTCCCCCTCGTGCTGGGGGAGGAGAAGATGAACAGAGTCTGAGTTACCACCTTGGTAATGACCTGGGGATAATTCAGGGCCTCACAAAGTTGCCAAATAAACTGATGCTCTGAGGTTATTCCTCCGATGGGAAGAGGTCCATGAGAAGGGAGAGAGAACTTCAGGTAAGGTTTTGGCCTAAATCTTGCAAGGAGAATAGCCTGGGAATGGATGTTGACAACTCCCAGTGGGTGACCTGGTGGATGAAAAGAACTCATTAAAAACCTGTGTCAGTCTGCTAAAGCTGTGGGAATTCAATATACCAAAAATGGATTAGGTTTTACAAAGGGGATTTATTAAGTTAGAAATTCCAGTTCTAGTGCATTTCCTAATATAACTTATGTGGACAGCTTAATTGAACACCATAAGTACATGGAACCTTAAGTAGGGCATGAGGTTTTGTAGGTTTGTTCAGAGTGAGGCCTCGATAAATCCCAGAAGGATTTGAACAGTGTGGTAGTTAGATTCAGTTGTCAACTTGGCCAGGTGAAGGTACCTAGTTCTGCTGCTGTGGACATGAGCCAATGGTACATGAATCTCATCTGTTGCTCATTACATCTGCAGTTGGCTAGGAGGCGTGCCTGCTGTGATGAATGATGTTTGATTTAATTGGCTGGGGCTTAAATGAGAGAGCTCAACGTAGCACAGCCCAAGCAGTTCGCATACCTCATCTCAGCACTCGCAGCTCAGCCCAGGCCTTTGGAGATGCAGAAAGAAATCACCCCGGGGAAAGCTGTTGGAACACAAAGGCCTGGAGAGAAGGCCAGCAGGGATCACCCTGTGCCTTCCCATGTAAGAAAGAACCTCAGTTGAAAGTTAGCTGCCTTTCCTCTGAAGAACTAATGAAATAAATCTCCTTTTATTAAAAACCAATCCGTCTCTGGTGTGTTGCATTCTGGCAGCTAGCAAATTAGAACAAACAGTGAATAAAAAAGTATTTGCAAAGTCCCCTTGGGGGAATGGTGAGAAAGGAGGAAAATTCTACTTCCCCAAGTGGAGAATTCTTGATATTCTCACAAGCAGTGGGGACAGCCAAAGCAATAGGCTGAGCCCCCAATCTTGGGGTTTGTTCATATGAAACTTAACCCCGCAAAGGATAGGTCAATCCTACTTAAAATTAGGCCTAAGAGTCACCCCCAAAAGAACTTCTTTAATTGCTCATATGTGGCCCCTCTCTCTCAGCTAGCACAACAAGCAAACTCACCGTCCTCCTCCTCTCTAGGTGGGACATGATGCCCAGGGGTGTGGACCTTCCTGGCGACGTGGGACAGAAATCCTAGAATGAGCTGGGACTCAGCACCAAAGGATTGAGAAAACCTTCTCGACCGAAAGGGGGAAGAGTGAAATGAGACAAAATAAAGTGTCAATGGCTGAGAGATTCCAAACAGAGTCAAGAAGTTATCCTGGAGGTTATTCTTATGCATTAAATAGGTATCACCTTTTTAGTTAAGGTGTAACAGAAAGGCTGGAGGGAACTGCCTGAAAATGTAGAGCTGTGTTCCAGTAGCTATGTTTCGTGAAGATGATTGTATAATGATATAGCTTTTGCAATGTGACTGTGTGATTGTGAAAACCTTGTGTCTGTTCCTCCTTTTATCTACCTTATGGACAGACGAGAAAAATATATGGATTAAAAATAAATAAATAATCGGGGGAATGAATGTTAAAATAAATTTAGTAGATCAAAATGCTAGTGATCAATGGAAGGGAAGGGTAAGGTTATGGTGTGTATGAATTTTTTTTCTCTTTTCTTTTTATTTCTTTTTCTGAATTGATGCAAATGTTCTAAGAAATGATCATGATGATGAATATACAACTATGTGGTGAAAGAAAGAATGTTCATATTGTATGCTGATTGCCTTTATTAGTAAACATTTAAAGAAAAGAAATTACAGTTCTAAGTCCGTGAAAATGTCCAAATTAAGGCACCAATGTGAGGATGCCTTCTCGAAGGAAAGACAGCTGGCATCCAGGGTTCCTCTGTCACATGGAAAGGCACATGGCAACATCTGCTATCCTCTCTCAGCTTCTGGTTTCAAAGGACTTTCTCAGCTCCTGTGGGTCCTTCTTGCTTCTCCTGGGGTGTTTTCTTTCTTGGCTTCTCTCTGCACTAAGGTCTTTCCAAAATGTCTGTCTCTTAAAGGACTCCAGTAAGTGGATTAAGAGCCACCATGAGTGGGTGGGGTCACATCTCCATGGAAATGGCCTAACCAAAAGGCCCCACCCAACCACAGGACTGCCCTCACAAGGTTGGGTTAAAAGAATATAGGCTTTTCTGGAGCACATGACAGATCCAAACCAGCACACATACCAAATATGGAATTTCATGCATCCCCTCCCCCAGGTACTAGAGAGGAGACAGGGGTGGGCTCAGAGCCCCCAGACCACAGTGGGTGCAGTGGGCTTCAGGGACATGGGGCCTGTGTGACAAGAGCCCAGGCTTGGTTTAATGCTCTGCTGTTGCCATCTTGAAATCCTTAATAATTTTCAAGCAAGGAGTCTTCCATTGTTATTTTGTGCTGTGACGCACAACCTACAGAGCAGGTCCTGCCTGGAGAGACTTGGGCGTGAGAAACTCCTAAGAAACTTAGAAACTCACTAAGTTGTCGGTCTAGTGCTGACATCATAGCAAAGCAAGTGTGCAAGAGACAGGGCATTCTAGCTTCTCCATTTACCCTTTTTATGAAAAAAGCTTTCAAAGCAAAAACTCCAAACTTGAGGTTGAGAGGAGAGGGAGGAGCAGTTTCTGCAGCTCTGTGCCAGCCTGTCCAGTTCCACCTTGCTTTCTCTGCCACTTGCTTTGTCTGTTGGTCTCGCTTCAATTCCAGCCTGGATCTGGGTCCTTTATTCAATATTGCAGGTTCCACATCTAATATTTCTTTTTGTTCTTAATTTCTTGTATCTCCTTAATTATACGTATGAGACGTGTTTTAGATTCTTGGTCCGTCTGTCCTAATCTTTCTCTTTAGACAACACCCATGTCTTGTGTAGGTGGCTGTTCCTTGAGGACTGTTTTCCTCTGGAGGCATGTATTCCCTGGGAGCATTGGTGGCTCTGTCTAGTGTTGTGGATCAGAACGTGGTGAAGGCCAGGTCTTTGTCTGAGCCATCTCCCCAGGGCTTTCTCATGCCTTGTTGCGATTGTTGTCTGTTCCTGGAATCCCTGTTTCCCTTTATGGTTTCTCTAAAGTGGATTTGGGAAATGGAGCCAGCAGTCTTGCTGCTCTGCCAACTTGGCAGGGCCTGAAGCCTCTTTCTGGCTCACTTTCGTGTCTAAAGTTACCTATCCATGCTGTATTCCCTCTCACTTGTAGATGGGTGAAACCTATTTAAAGTTGCTAAATATGGGTATTTCTCCATTTCAATCTGTCAAACTCATTTGCAACAGGTCAATCAACTTCTACTACGCTATAATTACAGGATTCTGATAATGGAAGTTGACCAACAAGATATAAATGAGGAGAATATGATTATTTCTGAATTTTGATTGGCTGGATTTTCTTGTAGTCTGATTGGCCAAAATGGAAGGCCAATTTTATATGGGGAAATTTTCTTACTTTTTAGAGAGGGAATTTAGGGGTGAATTACGATGTCTATAATTTACCCTAAAATGCTTCAACATTTAAAAAACAGTTTAAAAATAGGAATCACTAGTCCATGATACAGCATTCACAAGACTATACATTGCAGGAAATAATGTTTTTATTTTATGTCATATATTATCTTTCTATTATACGTAAACATTTTATTTGTTCTATGTAAATATTTGGCAATCTCTAATGAATTGTGCAGAAGTAACGCTCATTTGACAATGGGAAAACTAAGGACAACTGAGCTTGTGACTTGCCTTGGCCACATATAAAAAGATCTCAGTTCTCTTGGGCACTAATCCAGAGGTCTCTCCACCCCATCATGCCCTACCCCATCAGGAATCAAGGTTGACCTGCCCAGTTTGATACTGATCAATTTGGAGGTTCTCTGCCCGATGCACTCAAATGACCAATTCCTGAGACATTGGTGTTTCAAAATGAGAAAGAGTTTATTACTAAGCAAGGAGAGCAGATGGCCTATGGTCCTAAACTTTGTCTCCCTGAACTGCATTAACTCTGAAAATTTTACAGTGTCAGAAGGTGGGCAGGTTTTAGGATAATGGATATAATGGCTTGAGATGATGAAGTCAGTGGTGATCTAATTATCGAGACGCATAGATTGATTACATGCTAGTCACAGAACTAGCAAGAAAATGGCAGCCTTGACACGATGATGGTGTGATTTTTAGCATTATAATAAGGTATAGGTCACGTATAGGTTAAGGTTTAAGGTACTGCACATGTCAGGCTGGCCAATTTTGGTTAGATCTAGCTTCATCTGGTAAGATAGCTTAGGAAATGGGATTGATTAGTTCTAGGCTGACTCAAGTTTCTTCTGTAATAAACATTAAGGGGGTGTCTAGTCATCATAAGACTTCAACATTGTGAAACATGATAAGGGAGTATAAGCAGGGCCAGTCGCAGGTTCTCACTAAGCTTTTACAATCATAAGGTAAAGATACAATCATTATCAAAGATCAGGGCATCTGGATTACAGATCAGTGAGTTTCAATAGATTCAGGTATTTACTTTTGACTATACTACACTATACCAGAAAGCAAAAAGGCAACTATATAAGAATTTAGTAATTGTAATCATTAATTAACTCACCTTCTCAGTTACAAGTTCAGCCATCTCCCATTCAGAGCCACAATGTTTCTTCCATTCACGGTTCAATCCCAGAAATGTTGATAAAACACACATTGTAAAGGCTGATTCAGATGTTTCACGTTAAACATCTCTCAAAGTGGTTTCTACTGCTAGGATGCCCATAAGCCAGGATAGTGATTCTTATGTTTATTTCTTTCTAGTCTTCTTTTTTTCTTGTATGCTGTATGATGGGGCCACATTTCATTCTTTTTCTATGTGTGTATCCTGTTATTGCAGCACCATTTTTTGAATTTTTGCTTGTTTTTTGTTTGCTTGTTCACTTGTTTGTATCTTTTGGGAAATGCATGGGCCAGGAATTGAACCCGGGTCTCCCACATGGCAGCCGAGAATTCTACCATTGAACTACCGTTGCACCCCTCTTAAACCTTTTTAATATGCTATTCTAGCTATGCAAAGGAATAAAGATTTATTGAAGGAAACTATGAAAATATAGATAAGACAAAAATAAAAAAATGAAACTCATAATCTCATTGTTAACATTTTGGAACTGTATTAGTTTTTCACTGCTGCATAAAAGCTTTCTCCAAAACTTGTGTCTTCAGAGAAAAATATTAATTATCTCAACATTTCTAAGGATCAGGAATTCAGGAGCAGCCTAGTTGGCTGGCTCTGGCATAGAGGTCTTTCATGGTAGTAGTCATCTTAATGAAGGTTTGCCTGGGACTGGAGGATCTGATTCCAAGATGGCTCACTCATGCAGCTATTGGTTAGAGACCTCAGTTCTTTACCGCTTAGCTTTTCTCAGGACTGCTTGAGTGTCTTCACAACATGACAGCTGGCTTCTCCTAGAATGAGTGATCCAAGAGAGAGAAGAAGAAGAAGCCTCAATGCCTCTATGACCTAGTGTTTGAAGTCACACCTGTTTGTTTCACACTCTGTTGGTCGTTAAGCAAGTCCACATTCAAGGGAAATGAAATTAACTTCCAACTCTTGAAAGGAGGTGAATCAAAGAACTTGTGGACATATTAAAACCACAACAGGGATATCCAGCCACGTTTTTTTCAACCAAAATGGGATCTTATTGTACATGTGGTTTTGTATCCTACCTTTTTTTTTTGTAGTTACACACCCAAATTGTCTGTATTCAAATTCAGCTCCACCAATCAGTAGCTGGGTTATCTTGGGCAAGTTACTTAACCCCTCTGCCTCAATGCCCTCATCCGTAAAATAGGAGCAAAATAAACATACATAATAAGGTTGTAGTGAGAATCACATGAGTTTATATATTTAAAGAAATTAGAACTGTGTCTATCACAGCATAAATGATATGTAAATGTTAGCTTTTATGTCAAAAGTTGTATTTTAAAAATATCTTAATAGCTACATAGTACATTATTATATGCATATTCTGTACTTTATAATATACTATGGTATGGGTCTATTTAATTCATCCTGTTTGGAGTTTACTGATGATCTTGGAAGTGTATATGCATGTCTTTTGTTAAATTTGGGAAATTTTCAGTCATTATTTCCTTGAATATTCTTTCTGCCTCTTTCTCCCTTTCTTCTTTTGAGATTCCCACTATGCATATATTGGTATCCTCGAGTCAGTTTGAAAGAATTTATGTACCCTAGAAAAGTCATGTTTTAATCCTAATCAATCTTGTAGGAGAAACGGTGTTTTCTTATACCTATTTAGTACTATAGGTTGGAAACTTGATTAGGTTATTTGCATGGAGATGTGACTCAATTGTGAGTATTAAACTTGATTAGATGGAGACATGTCTCCAACCATTCTGTGTGAGTCTTGATTACTTTACTGGGATCCTATAAAAAGAGGAGACATTTTTGGAGAGAATGCCTTTTGAGAACAGCATAGCCACTAGAAGCAGAGAGTCCACCAGCCAGTGACCTTTGGAACATCATGAAGCAGGAAGCCAGGAGAGAAAGCTAGCAGACTGTCACCATGTTTGCCACATACCTTCCCAGTTGAGAGAGAAACCCAGAACTTCATCGGCCTTCTTGAACCAAGGTATCTTTTCCTGGATGCCTTAATTTGGACATTTTTTTATGGACTTGCCTTAATTGGGACATTTTTCTCAACCTTAGAACTGTAAACTAGCAACTTATAACTTCCCCCTTTGAAAAGCCATTCCATTTCTGGTATATTGCATTCTAGCAGCTAGCAAACTAGAACACCTCTGTTTCCTCCGGCTCTGTTTGCTTTTCTTCATTCTTTTTTCTTTCCACTCCTCAGACTGAATGATTGCATTTGTCTTATCTTTAAGTTCACTGCTGCTTCTGCTAGCTCCAGTCCACTGTTGAACCCCTCTAAAAATTAAAGGAATTTTTAATTACTATGGTCTTTGGACCTGTTTGTTTCCTTTACATAATTTCCATACCTCTATTTATGTTTTCTTTGAGGTAATCTATCATTTTCCTGATTTCCTTAGTTCTTTGTTCATGTTCTCCTTCAGCTCTTTGAGCATATTTAGGATCACTTTTTTAAAAATTTATTTATTGTACAATATAACATATATACAAAGCAAAGAAAGAAAAAAGCAATAGTTTTCAAAGCACTCTTCCAAACTAGTTATAGGACATATCCCAGCATTTGCCATGGGCTACCATTTTTCCCTCTATCTGCTGCAGAATACAGGAGGCTAAAACAAATATACATGTATTTTTATCATCACATTCAACTTTTTTTCTTTTTTGTGAAAAATAACTGTCATGGTAAGATTAATGTGTTAACTTGGCCAGATGGTGGTATCCGGTTTTCTGGTCAGGCAAGCACTGGCTTGTCTGTTGCTATGAGGACATTTCATGGACTTAAATCATGATCACGTTGGCTGTATCCACAGCTTGACTGCATTTGTAATCAACTAAGGGAAGTGTCTTCTGCAGTGATTGATGCTTAATCCAATCACCAGAAGGCTTTTAAGGAGGATTCAGAAGAGATAGTCACTCTTCCTGCTTCAGCCAGCCAGCCTCTCCTTAGAGTTCACTGAGGACCTTCAAAGGAGCTGCCAGCTTGTGGCCTGGTTCTACAGACCTTGGATTATACATCCCCATGGTTACATGAATCACTGTTATAAATTTTATATTTACGGATATCTCCTGCTGATTCTGTTTTTCTAGAGAACCCTAGCTAATACAATAACATATATACAAAAAAAAGCAATAAATTTTCAAAGCACAGAACAACAATTAGTTGTAGAACAGATTTCAGAGTTAGGTATGGGTTACAATTCCACAATTTTCAGTTTTTACTTCTAACTGCTCTAAGATACTGGAGACTAAAAGAAATACCAATTTATTTCTTCAGCAATCATATTCATTTGTTAAATCTTACTTTTTCTGTATAACTCCACTGTCACCTTTGATCTTTCTATCCCACTCTTTAGGAGTACTTGAGTATGGTCTATAATATAGGATAGGGAGATGGAATTATCTGATGTTCTGGAGAGGCTGGCCCGTCGAGGTTTCAGGACTTATCTTGTCCAGTGACCCATCTGGAAGGTGTAGGTTTCTGGACAGTTACTGTAGTGCATAGAACCTTTGTAGAATCTTATATATTGCCCTAGATGTTCTTTAGGATTGGCTGAAATGGTTTTGGTTGGGGTTTGACAAGTTATAATAGGTAGCAATGTCGAACTGCAGCTGGTGTAAGAGTGGCCTCCAGAGTAGCCTCTTGACTCCATTTGAATCTCCTAGCCACTGATACTTTATTAGTTAAATTTCTTTTCCCCCTTTCAGTCAGGATGGAATTGTTAATCCCAGGTGCCAGGACCAGACTCATCCCTGGGAGTCATCTCCCATGCTGCCAATGATTTCACTTGCAGAGTTCAGCTTAGAGACAGAGAGGCCATATCTGAGCAACAAAAAAGGTCCTCTAAAAGTAACTCTTAAGCATACCTATAAGTAGGCTAAGCTTCTCTGCTGCCTACATAAGTTTCACAAGAAGAAGCCTCAAGATCAAGGGGTTGGCCTATTGATTTGGGTGTCCCTAATGTTTGACACAGTATCAGGGGATTCCCTGATAGTAAAGTTTAATAGTTATTTAGGACCACTTTTTAAAAGTTTTTGTTTTGTCTGGTATGTCCCAGGTCTTGTCTTCCTTGTTGATGATTTCTAATGCTTTAATCTTCTCCTTTATCTGGGCTATTACTTCCTGGTTTTCTTTTTCCTCTGTGTATATGTTTTGTAAGTCTTTTTTTCTTCAATTCAATAAATCTTTATAAATCTCTCAAAGGGTCCATGAATTTCTGATCCATAATTTATATAGGTAGAAAAGTATTACTTTAGTCCCTTTAGAAAAGGCAAATTACAATGTCTCTATGTATTTCATGTGAATCATTTAATGTGACTGAGGCTCTGTTTGATATTACCATAAATACCAACAGCAGAAAATGGGAAAGTATAAATATTTTCCCTTGTGTGTGTTCACATTTTAGATTTCATAGTAGCTTATTTCTTGAATGATATCTGTAAGTAACCACCTGTTACTCTCGTTATTAGATCAAACAGCTTTCTGGTCTTGCAATCATGTAAGTCTTCAGTCTTATTTTTCCTTATTCCATTGTGTCTGGGCTAATTCCGCTTGGGGAGTTATGGTTCAATTACTTCAGTATGTATCTGGTATATACTAGGCATTCTATAATATTTGCTGAATAAATGAATGACATAAGAATGGAAACATGTGCAGTAGGTACAAGGACATGCAAAGAGAAAGTGGCCTGATCTTTTCAGACTTCAGAATAATTAAGCCTTTGTGATGATGGGTTACATGGAGGCTTAGAGAGGAATAGGGGCTCTAATATTCTGGAAGAAATATGGAAGAGATGGCAGAAAATGCCACAAGGAGATGTTCTGAAGCATAGGTTCCCAAAGAGAGTATGGAATCCCGAGGAGTCAAGCTGAGTGTGTGAGGGTGGGGGACTGGTGTCTGTGGTGTCTGAATCAGTCCACCAAGGGATTCAGCTCTACAGCCAAGAACTTAGTGTCACCCCAAGAGGGTAGTTTGGTTGTGCTTCAGAAGCTCACTTCTCAAAGTTGCCAGCCTTTTCTCTGAACCTTCACCAAAATAGCTGCTGAGGAACTGCCAGCTTTCCAGGCCAGTAGTCCTTAATGTTTGGAGTAAATCCACATCACCTGGGCATCTTGTCTACAGTACAACTCCCCAGGCCCACTACCAGAGAGTCTGATTAAGCAGGTCAGAGATGGGGCCTAGAATTCTGCATTTCTACTACTTGTGGTTCACAGACTACCTGTTTTAGTTTCTTGTGCTACTCCAGCAAATACCATGAAATGGGTTGGTTTAAACAATGGGAATTTATTCACTTACAGTTTTGAGGGTGGGGAAATCAAGGTACCATCAAGGTACCATCAAGGCAATGCTTTCTTCCTGAAGACTGGCTGCTGGCAATCCTTAGCAACTCTGTCACGTGACAAGACACATGGTGGCATCTGCTGGACTCTCCTTTCTCTTCTGAGTTTGGGCTTTCTTGGTCTCTCTCCATATTCATTCTTTTATAAAGGATTCCAGTAATAGGATTAAGATCAATTCTGAGTAATATGGGTCACACATTAACTGAAGTAGCCAAATTAAAAAGTCCTACTTATAATGGGTTTAAACTCAAAGGAATGGATTAAATTTAAGAACATGTTTTTCTGGGGTATTTATGGGTCTGCATCATCAAAGTTCATTTAGATATAACTGAGAAATGGATGACAAGATGGGATTAGACATAGGACATTTATTGGGGGAAAAGCCTGTGAAGGATAAAGGGGTATGAGCTGGGAAGATGGGGTAAACTCAGATTACAATGCAGATCTGACCCTTATAAAAGAAGGGATGGGTAGCAAGAGTGTCAGTCTGCAGTATGCCTGAGAAAGCTTCAGCAAATGGATGAGGAGTTCTTGACCCAAAGTCCCCTGTCAAAGGAGTCCTGTCCCTTGTGGGAATGGCTGGTATAAGCACCCCAGCCCCCAGCCCCCATTTTGCTCAGCATTGGCTGGGAGAACCCTGGAGGATGTGGCTTCAGTGTAAAAGTGAGAGTGGATCCGGAGAAGCAGCAATTGGGGCTGCCAACCAAGCATGCTTGCCACAGCAGGACAGCCTAGCAACATGTCTTCATGTCATTCCAACTGAGCTAGGAAGGGCCCATGGAGGCTAGAATGGGGCTGGAGATGGCTTCCTGGCCTTCCTGCTAGGATGCACTGCAAGACTTCTTTGCCTGAGGTGACTGTGTCTCCTCCTCCTTTTCCACCCATCTCCTTACTTCTGCAAAGAGGAATAGAGTAAGTGTAGGACTGCCAAACACAGCCATGTCCGAAAGAGATCGGGGGCAGGGGGAGGTATATGACAGATTGGCTTTGATAAGGGAGTCTATTGGAAATTAAATAATTCACCCCACAAAGGACATGTTCAATTCTTAATTTGCATTCCTGAGGGTACAAAGCATTTGCAAATAGGACCTTTGAAGATGATATTATTAATGGTATGGACACATTCGTGAATAGAATAGTATCTTCAAAAATCCTATTTGGGTAAGGTCAGTTTGAATTAGGGTGGGCTTTAATCCATATGGCTGAAGTCTTCATGAGGATTGGAAATCTAGACAGAGACACAGAGAACTGAGCAGAAGAAAAAGCCAGAAGGAGAAGTCACGTAATGGAGGCAGAGATTCAAGCCAAGGAACCCCAAGATTGCAGCAAGCCAACAACAGAATGCTACAGACTCCAGGAGAAAGCATGGCCTGCCAATACCTTGATGTTGGACTTCTAGCCTCCAAAACCATGAGACAATAAATATCTGTTGTGTAAGCCAACTTATTATGTGATATTTGTCATAGCAGCCTGGCAAACTAAGACAGGGTCTGTCCTGTGACTTCTCTTGGGATCACACTGAGCTTGGCCTCAGCCCTCCCACTTGTGACCGGCAGCCCAAGGGTCAGTGGCTCAGGGTGTCCTGTACTGGGACTGCTAAACCGTCCAGTGTGACCAACTGAGGGGAGCAGGTGGGCTCTAGGATGCTCCTGGCCTGTGTGCCCAGGAGGAGGGGAGGAGGAGACAGCCTGGTTTGTTGCCACAGCAAGAACTGTTTCCACGGGCCCTCTTTGCAGAAATACTTAGTCTTTTATTGGCTTCTCCTTCTCAAACTCCACAAACTGTTTGGGCAAGAAACCAGGTGGGGGAAATTGAGATTATAGAGAAAGTGTGATGAATAGACCAAGCACGTGGAACCGATAAGAGGGATGACTCAGAACAGAATGTTAGAGTGAGTTGGGGGATGTGGTGGTGCTGGGGGGTGGGGGGTGGGTGGATTTTTCTGAGTGGCACACCTGGAGCTGATCACTTATTTTGGAGCCTTATTTTGGAAGTTCCCACTTCCACCTTTGTTTTAGCTCCTTTCTTTTAGGTCAAATTCCAGCTCAGGGGTTGGTTCTTATGCTTTTAATTGGAGAATGAGGATGAATCTTAGCATACTTGAAAAACATGCAAACCTCACCCAACCCCCTACTAACCCTGAGCCTTAAGGGAGGGACGGGTGCCTCAGCAGCCACAAGTGTCAGAATCCCACCCTGAACATCCCGACTTGGGGATGGGCCACTAGACATGGAGGCTGGTGTCCTGGGTCTCACAACTGACTTTGCAACTGACTTTCATTACTGTGTTTTCTGGATGCTAAGGTATCATTGACTGTGGGATGCACCATCAATTTAATTTTAGGGGGAGAAAAAGAAACACTGCCACATCAAATGCACCTATCAATTGAAACACCCACTCTGATTTCAGGAATATTACAATGTAAAAAAATACACTGCATCTGGGAACTGGAGGAAAATAAAAAAGCAGAATTTTGAGAAACAAAATTTAGAAGCTTTTTCTAATTCTGAGATTAAGATGCAAAGCCTATGCCTCACGTTTCAGAATAATAGCATTAATGGGCTTTTTACCACATGGCACTGCTATTTTTTGAGAGGTACAGGGCATGAGTTAAAATGATGCTATGTACACTCAAAAATGTGGTATTAGTGATACTGGTATTCAGTAAACAACGCAGGGTTTAAGTTGGTTAGTAGATATTTGCATCTTCTAACCGCACAGCTGAAAAAAGAGAAGTAGATGACATTTCAATCTTGGAATATTAATAGTTAGTGTTTATGGAGCACTTTTTATTTGCAGGCACTGCTCTAGGGACTTTACATGTATTGACTTCATGAAATTCCACATAACTCCTTGAAAATCCTACAAGGAAGTGCTATGACTAGCTTTACCTTAGGGGTGGGGACACTCAGGCACCAAGAGAGTAAGCAGTATTTTCAAGGGCCCGCAGTTAGAATGTGGACTTGAGCCCAGGTAGTGTGACTCCCAAGCTCCTCCTCTTAATTGAGCCATACAGCCTCTCTTATAGCATAAAGGAGAGAAGTATACCAAACAAAACAGGGTTTCCAGTCATTGTCCATGAGGAAAGGGAACGGACTGAAGGCAGTGAAATATTGGCAAACTGGCTCTTAAAAAAAACAAAACCCTATGAATCATCATACTTGCCAATTCCCTTGGTGTGAATACTTCTATTTTTGATTATTATTGGTTCTTCAAAACACCAACCCACTGGTAAGAATATTATTGGTATTTAAAAATACCAACCCACTGGTAAAAATTCTTGAGTGTTTAGCAGTTGCTTCTCAGGAGCTAGTATGAGCTAGTTCCAGCATACCGCTGCCTGAAAGTAAGTGTTATTGATATGGGGCAATCTGGCCAGGAGCATGTTTTGCATGGTCTTAAGGCAGCCATGGGTGGGACACTGCATATGTATTCAGGGCTCAGAAATGGTTTCTCCTCCTCAGCTTCCCCACCTGCCAACCACAGGAATGAGCCTGCTGCAACCTGGGGAGATGAGTGCATGCTCTCTACTCCTTCCTGGCCTCCCTGAGTTCACAGAAGGAGTCAAACACCAAAGTTCCACTCAGAGGGAGGCCATTGCCTGACTCATGCTCAAGATGGAATGCTTAGTGGCTGTGTTCTAGTTTGCTAGCTGCCAGAATGCAATATACCAGAAACAGAATGGCTTTTGAAAGGGGAAATTTAATGAGTTGCTAGTTTACAGTTCTAAGGACGAGAAAATCTCCCAATTAAAGCAAGTCTATAGAAATGTCCAATCAAAGGCATCCAGGGAAACATATCTTGGTTCAAGAAGGTCGATGAAGTTCAAGGTTTCTCTCTCAAGTGGAAGGGCACATGGTGAACACAGTCAGAGTTTCTCTCTCATCTGGAAAGGCACATGGTGAACACGGTCAGGGTTTGTCTCTCATCTGGAAGGGCACGTGGCGAACATGGTGTCATCTGCTAGCTTCCTCTCCTGGCTTCCTGTTTCATGAAGCTCCCTGGGAGGCATTTTCCTTCTTCATCTCCAAAGGTCGCTGGCTGGTGGACTCTGCTTCTAGTGGCTATGTCGTTCTGCTCTGCTCTCTCTGAATCTCTTTCATTCTCCAAAATGTTTCCTCTTTTATAGGACTCCAGAAACTTATCAAGACCCACCTAAATGGGTGGAGACATGCCGTCACTTAATCCAGTTTATCAGCCACTCTTGATTAAATCACATCTCCAGGGAGATGATCTGATTACAGTTTCAAATATACAGTATTGAATAGGGCTTATTCTGCCTTTATGAAATGGGATTTAGATTAAAACAGCCTTTCATACCAGCACAGGCTGCCTAAGCATCTCTTTCCTGAAGCTGAGTGGCGATAGTAAAATGAGATGTAAGGGAATTAAAAAACCTACCAGGCTTCCATGGAGACCTAGGTTCGATTCCCAGACAATGCACCACCAAAAAACAAAAAATGAAAAACATTCCCAGGTTCCACAAGAAAGAAGAGCACCTGGGAAGTGGCAGAGCTGAGGAGTCAGAAAGGGGCCACGGAGCTATACTACTGAGGCAGAGGAGAAGAGAGCAAGTGCAGAAAACTTAAATAACTACAAAACATTTAGGTGGCAATTAGGATAACTCAAAAAACAAAATCGTAAAACAGAGGTCATGAACGCAGGGGCAGGCAGATGACTTCTGCGGGTGAATTAGACAAAGTGAAAAATAGGGAGAGGTGGGGACTGTGGCAAACTGTAGAGCACACATCCTGTTGAAAGGCACTGACTTTGTTTTTTGTTTTTTTTTTTTTAAGCTTTTGTTTTGTTTTGACATTTGCAGGCCAAACAAAACAGGTCTGTGGCCTGGAAACAGCCTCTTTTTTGTGAGCTCTGTCACAAAGCCTGTCCTTGAAAGGCTTTAAAAGCCACACTCACAGGCCAGCTCAAGGGGTGGCCAGGGGTTGCAGCTGTCCCTGCTCCTCATTGGAGGCAATGGGATGCCAAGGGCGGGGTGTGCAGTGGCAGCCGCCCACCTCATGTGCAGGAGATAGGGGGTGCATTGTCTACAACAGATTTTTTTTTTTTTGCATGGGCAGGCACCAGGAATTGAACCCAGGTCTCCAGCATGGCAGGAGAGAAATCTGCCACTGAGCCACCATTGCACAGCCCCCTACAACAGATTTTAAAATAATAATAAGACCCATTAAAATTCAGTCTGCTTTTTATTATCACCATGTCCCAGCCATTCAAAACAATGTCAATTCTAAACAATGTTAGAATGTCTATTTTCTAAACAAATGTTCCTCCCTGAAAAAAAACTTCTGTTGGTCTAAGTTTTAAATAGTTGCTATGATTACTCTTGAGTTTTAATAATATATGTGTAAGCTTCAAATTAGCACATTTAAATTACTTATCTATTAATGAACATTGTATTCTTCATGAAAGTCAATTCACAGAACTCCTAAATTAACAGTCTGCCCCTCATTTTAGAGATTTACCTATTAGCATTTGTTTCCAGAGTAAGTACTTAAAGGTTTGGAACTAAAAGTGCCCTATTCCTATGTTTAAACAATAGATCCAAAAATAGCATATGATTGTAAACATGAAGAAACAGAATCTGAATTAGTTAAATTCTGTCATTCTATCTGAGCATTGCCAGAAGAACTCAAAAGGGCAATGTTTCAATGCCTTGATTGTTTTCATCAAGAACTGACTGCTTGTTCTAAAGCAACAGATCAGATAATGTCAATGCTCACCATTGCTGAGCTATTTTCTCTCATTTTACACAAGAAACATGTCAGAAGTTTTTCACCAACTTTAATAAAAATTTATGGTGAATTTTCCAGTGAAGATATTTTAGTGGAATTTTTTTTGCTGAGGAGACATTTGAAAGCAGCTAGAATTGATTCCAAAGAAACAAATGGGACAGTATTGCAAAGTCTGAAATTCATCATGCAATGGGATTTTTCTGAATCTCTGACAAATGTATCCTAATGTTTAAGGCTTCCTAACTATGCGTCTGTTGTTCATGTAAAACAATCTTTTCTAAATTAAAATTAATAAAAGTATTCTATGATTAACCATGAGTGAAGATAGATCAAAAATTGTCTATTGAATATGAGTATGTGAAGATCGATTTTAACAGTCATTGACAAATTTGTAGAAGTTAAGTCTCGAAAACAGAAACTGTAATATTACTCATTACCATGACAGACCAATATATAGGTATGTTTGTTCCTATTTTTAAAAACTTTCGATATAATTAATAAGTATCAATCTTTTACTTTTCCTCTTTTTTTTGTATTTTAATGTTTATTTCTTTATTTTTACTGGCATGATTTTACATATATGTAGTTGATAAAACTTTTCCTTCTGTGTTCTTTTTTGGCCATTACTATTACTTGTTTCATTTCACGATGACTGCTGAGAATTGTCCTAGAGAGGAGGCGGATGTTAAAAATGATCTTTCCATATATCGGTAGATGGAAATACTAGCAATCAATGATAGGGAGGGGTACAGGGTATGTTATGTACGAGTTTTTTTCTTTTTATTTCATTTTCTGAATTGATGCAAATGTTCTAAGAAATGATCAAGGTGATGAATATACAACTATGTGATGATATTGTGAGTTATTGATTATATACCAAAGTGGAATGATCATATGGTAAGAATGTTCATGTTTGTATGTTACATTTAAAAAAAATAAAAAAAACAAATGTATACAGGAAAAAAAAATCTTTCCATGGTGTCCCTGTTATGCTATCTCTCTGAGGTCTGCTGAGCCTCTGAGGTGGGGATGCCTTCTGGGCAGGTGTGAGCCAAGCGGCAAGAACTCCTTAGTGCAGGGACCACAGTGGGGAGAGGGTCTCTCCTCCACAGCATTTTATTTGAAAAATTTTCCAACAGAGGAACAGTTTTGAAATAAGCTGATCCTGAACATTTAATTGGCTGATTTTAGAGTCCATCAGGGTGGTACAGAATGTGCTTTGTAGCAACCATGGAACTCCTGGTATTCAAAAGTTTAATTCCATGGTCAGGGAATGGTGGGTCTTGTTCCCACCTGAAATGGAGAATGTGGTGGGTACCCTGGGCCAGCCACCGTCCCAGCCTGGCTGACTTGGGGCTTTCACTGTTATGATGCCCTGTCGTGGGCAAAGAGATGGATGTGACTTTGCTCTTGAGCCTGGCTCCCAGCCAGAGCATTTCCCTGCTGGCTCCTTCGTGGCTCCCTTCTAGAACAGGGAGGGGGACCCAACAGCTTGAGGAAGGGCACAGTGAAGGGCAGTGAGGGTGACCCCTAAACCAGCTCTGGCCCAAAGCTGGGCCCTATTGCAGTGGGCCGAGGGGGTGGCTTTCTCTGAGGAAAGTCTTGAAAGGCTGCTGGTCCAAGATTCACCCCTCAAGGCCTGAATTTCTCACCATTGCAATGAGTTTACCATTGGGGTTTATACTCCTACTATTATTTCCACAACTATTTTTACTGTCTCTTAGGTGTTCTTAGAAAGGTACAAACGTGACACTGGAGGGTTTACTACATTCACCCTTAAAATGACCAAGAGAGCCATCAACTTGTTAGTGTGCCTGGTCAGGAAGGACCCTGAAGTGCAGGGAGGCGGACAGGGGTGGGTGACAGGGAGTCTCTGATTCAGGAGTGATCCAGAACAATGGGGCAGGAGAGAAAGAATGGATGGAGGAGAAGGGTCTAGCCTGGCAGGGCCTGGTGCCCAGGTGTGGGACAACAGAGGGATTAGTCCTTGCCTGCTCTGTCCAGTTCAATCCAGAAGTCGGATATTGCTGTGCTGGGGAGAGCAGGCAGTGCCACGGAGAGGCTCAAGAGCAAATGATTTCTTCTTGGAAGCTGTTAAGATTATTGATTTAAGACATGACAGGCTCAAGGGCACTAAGAGTTTCCCTCAAAAGGAAATCAAACTGTTTCTCCAGGTGAGATCTGTTTTTTATATAGACAGGGATCTAAATCTTCGGAGGTGAGAGCTACTGGGGCTCACCTCTGGAGCAATCTGGGGAGACCTATAAAATCTATTGATTTGACTCATTTAACTTATCCTGGCTAATAATGAAATAACTAGACCCATCAATCAGTCTCCAGACCCCCCAAGAAAATCATTACAGAGAGGACTGAATCCTCCTCAAAGATGGCAGTTTATGGGGGAAGCACTGAGTGGGTCAGGTCACCGGATGCCGCCCCATGCTGGAGCTCAGCCCAGCCCTTTGTTTCATGCAATGACCTTCTCGGCCAGGGCACCAGGGAAGCCACTTCTCTCTGCAGGTGAAGGGCCTGGGACAGAGCCAGGAGCTCTCTGGCACCAGGCTGCAATGACCTCTCTGGAAAGAAAAGAACTAAACAGCCCCTTCAGGAAGGTGGTGGCAAGCTTCCAGATTATTTTTTGCCAGGTAAGAAAGGACAAGAGAATGAGGGTATTGACACAGGCAAGGAAGGAGAAGTGAATGCAGAGAGGCAGAGAGCCAACATGACCCAGTGGCCAGTAACTCCTTCAAATCAGGAGCCAGGCCCTCTGGAAAACATCCTGCAGCCCACCTTTGTGTCATCTGGAAACACCTGGAGGAAGAAGAGAAGGAGGAGTCATTCAGTCCAATTCACCGAGTATTTCTCTTGCCTTGGGAGGTGAGAGCCTGTTCTTACCTAGGGTTCCTGCAGTCTTGTTGGATGGAGGATGTTCCCACTTGAGTGAGATAATGACATGAGACCTTGATGATTACATCCAAGTCAGCAGCATCTATTGTAAGTGCTTTGAGAATTCAGGAAAAGGGATGCTGTGTGAAAGCTGAACAGGTTGGGGGAAGTCAGAGAAATGGGGTGATGAGATAGACTTGGAAGAGTAGAAGGGATTTGGATGAGTAAGTCCATCTCCTAGAAATGTAGCATCCAATGTAGCAACGGAGTACATAGGACCCGTTGGATATTATACTTAGTGGTTAGATGTGACAGTGCCTGGGTCAATGTTTGGATTCAAGCCTGGGCTCTGCCAGTTACTGTCTGTGTAGGCAAGTAACCTAACATGTTCTGTTTAGTTCCCACTTTTAGGAAACATCTGTCTTATTGGGGAAACACAGCAGAGCCCTGGGAAAGATACTCACATAGGTCAGGAGTCAGTCTCAGTCTCCCTATCTATAAAATAGGGAGAATAATGGGACCTATAAGGTAAAGTAGTTTTAAAGATTAAATAGGGATCAGTGTCTGTAGAGTACTTAGCACACTGCCTGCTACATAGAGAATCAGGAAATGATAGTGTTTTAGTTTCCTAGGCTGCTGGAGCAAATACCATGAAATACGTTGGCTTAAACAATGGGAATTTATTAACTTAGTTTTTTTTTATTAATTTTTTAAATCTTTTTAAAATGCCAAAAAACACCAAACAAATGCAAACATTCATAACTTTTGATCATTCCTTTCTACATATATAATCAGTTATTCACAATATCATCACATAGTTGCATACTCATCATCATGATCATTTCCTGGAACATTTGCATATTCAGAAAAAGAAATAAAAAGAAAACAGGAAAAAAGTCATACATACCATACCCCCCACCCCTCCCCCTCACCGATCACCAGCATTTCACTCTAAATTTATTTTAACATTTGTTCCCCCTATTATTCATCTTTGTTCCATATGTTTTACTCGTCTGTTGATAAGGTAGATAAAAGGAGCATCAGACACAAAGTTTTCACAATCACACGGTCACATTGTGAAAGCTATATCATTATACAATCATCTTCAAGAAACATGGCTACTGGAACAAAGCTCCATATTTTCAGGCAGTTCCCTCCAGCCTCTCCATTACATCTTGACTAACAAGGTGATATCTATTTAATGTGTAAGAATAACCTCCAGGATGACCTCTCAACTCTGTCTGAAATCTCTCAGCCATTGACACTTTATTTTGTCTCATTTCACTCTTCCCCCTTTTGGTCAAGAAGGTTTTCTCAATCCCTGATGCTGAGTGTCAGTTCATTCTAGGGTTTTTTCTCAATCTCTTTATGCTGGGTCTCAACTCATTCTAGGATTTCTGTCCCACGTTGCCAGGAAGGTCTACACCCCGGGAGTCATGTCCCACATAGACAGGGGGAGGTTGGTGAGATTGCTTGTCATGTTGGCAGAGAGAGAGGCCACATCTGAGCAACAAAAGAGGTTCTCTTGGGGGTGACCCTTAGGACTAATTTTAAGTAGGCTTGACCTATCCTTTGTGGGGTTAAGTTCCATATGAACAAACCCCAAGATTGGCGGCTTAGCCTACAGCTTTGATTGTCTGCACTGCTTGCGAGAATATCAATAATTCAACTTGGGGAAGTTGAATTTTCCACCTTTCTCACCATTCCCCGAAGGGGACTTTGCAAATACTTTTTTATTCACGGATTAACTTAGTTTTGAGGTCAGGAAAATGTCCAAATCAAGGCATCTTCTAGGTGATGCTTTTCCCCCAAGACTGTGGTGTACTGGGACTGGCTTCTGGCACCTTGGCCCTTAGCTTATCATACGGCAAGGCACATGGAGGCGTCTCCTGGTCCCTTCCTTCTCTTCCGGGTTCCTTTTCAGCTTCTTGCTTCCTGTGGCTTTCTCTGTCTGAATTTCATTCTTCTTATAAAGGGCTCCAGTAATAGGATTAAGGCCTATCCTAACTGAGGTGGGTTATGCCTGAACTGACGTAGCCTCATCAAAAGGTCCTACTTACAATGGGTTTACACCCAGAGGAATAGAATAGATTTAAGAACATGCTTTTCTGGGATACATACAGCTTCAAACCACTACGGATAGTCACGGCTATAATTATCATTAATCATGGTGGTAGAAACAGTATTCAGACTTGGAGTCTTCACAGACTATTTGGAGAATGGATAAAGGCCAAGAAGAGCTTCTCTCTCTCTCCTGTGGGGGATCACAAAGGGAACAATATCCAAAGTTTGAATTTTCTCTCTTCCAGTGGAAGGCACTTTTATGGGGTTACATGAAGTTCTTTCCTAACTTTTTCAGCCCCATAATACCCTCTGTGTCCTCCTCCCTGGCCCATTGCTCCTCTCTTCCAGTCCCCATTCCAGCTTTCCCTCCTCCTGAAGGCTTCCCTCTTGGCTTTGGCAGCCAGGCTTTCACCTTCCTCTGAACCTACTGCCCTTGCCTCTCCTTGACTGACTCCTGTCCAGTGTGAGTTTCTTTTTCAGGGCTGTGTTGTGTTTCTACAATAAAACAGATGTTTCCTAGAAGCAGGAACTAAGCGGTACGTGCATCATAGACTTTAGATGACTCAAATCTCATTGAGATGGCAAACTTTGTTCACTCCAGAGACTGAAGGGTCTGTGGCATTTTTCTCATCCCACCTCTGTTCTTTTTTTTTTTTTTTTTTTTTTTTTTTTACCATATCTTTGCCTATTGCTCTGTTCTCAGAACCCAGGCATGTGGTGGCTTTCTGAGGCTGAAAGTTTCCATGAACTTCTTGGGGTGCCAGAGCCCCACTGATGAGGAGCTGCACTGGGTGGGAAGAGTGCCAGAGGCCTGGCTGGGATGGGCCTCTTTGGATGACTGGGAGGAGAATCAGCTGCCATCACTGCAGGCCTATACTTCGATCTAATTTCCAGCTTCTTCAGGCTGTTTCCCAGAGAGGTGGCTGCCCTGGTGTCAAATGGTTTTTAATAAGTTTCCACTTCAGAGATCTGAGTCCCAGTCAAACCTGACAGCTGAGACAGATTGGGGTCTGTGTTTGGAGGATGGGAAATCCTGGGAGGGAACGATCATATAAATGACACCATGTTCTTATTTTTCTTTCGGCTTTCCCTCAGGGCTGGAAATTAACCCTAAATCACTGTTTGTATCCTTGATGTTCAACAATCATCTGTTCTGGAAAGCAGAACTTCTGTTCCTCTTATTGCCCCCATTTTGTTCACTAACCCACAAGTTAGACTTAGAAAGGGAGATTCACCTTCAGATATATAGCTGGATGATCCAGACCAACAAAAGAATTGACAACTGAATGGGGAACATCTAAATCCAGAATAAATAATCTTAAACATCATGCAGAGAAAGGCCAATGATAAATTGAGGTCTGATTCTAAGTCCTTACTTCTTCAAGAAGAGCTATTTTGGCCCAAATCTCAATTTGGGCCTAGCCAATATTTTCTTTGAATTATATGTGTGGCCCTTAGCTTGAATCTGAAGGGCAGGGGAGAGAAGGCTCAGGAGTCCACTGAGGAAGTGGACAATGGTGTCCCCAAACCAACAGCTAACTAGTAAAGTCCCTGCAGGGCAGAGATAAGTTACTCCTGACTTTTACCAAGCTTCCAGATACATGGGGCCTTCCCAAAGGCACCACTGGACAGCTGGCTGGGGTATAATGAAGGGGAGCCTTGAACTTGAAGGAGCCTAGTAAATAAATGGTTGAAGAAACTATGAAAGAAAACAATCCTTTAGGATTCAAAAGTGGCAGATCTAGAAATGCTGGCTCCCCAAAACAACAATTACACAGAGGGACTCCTAAACCTTTGTGAAATAAAAAATATAAACAAATCTTCAATGCAATATCAAAGTACCTTGAGTGATATTTGCTAACACACTCAGAGCTAAGAAAAGAAGCAAGGGGCCCTCATTAATCCTCCAGCTAGTTCTCCTTTCTTTTCTCTGCACAGACAGAAAGTTGCAAGACCAATAAGCCATCTGAAACAGGGAAATGAAACAACTATAAGTGGTACTTTCTGCAATTGGTAAGTGTTAACCAGAGTCTCTCAGAGGTCAAGAAATATATGGACCACTTCCATTTTTTAAGACTCCTGGTATATTTTAAAAAGGAGAATTAACACAGAATCACAAAACTGGTGGCATTTTTTTAAACTGTACATTTAATAATCTGGTACATTTTAACACCAAAGGCATTAAACTATTCACAAGGTAATTAGAGGACTTTTAAACATATGAATTCATGGTGTATTATAGGCAGTCTCACCTGGTAATAGGGAAGCAAGCTTTAGCTGTACGGAGAGCGTCATTTTCTTTCAACATTACCAGTGTGGTCCTGAGGCATGTACAACCTCATTCGGAAATGACGTCAAAATCTTAATTTGAGGCCTTTGGTTGGCCTGCCCATCCTCCTTCCACCATGATAGCCTTGGCTTTAGCAGAAGTAAACAGTCTCTATGAATACAACCCTCTGTGAAGATTCAGAAGTCTTATATAAAATTTAATAACAATTCCTGTGTTGAATTAGATAAATTTAAAAAAAGGGACTTTTATGGCTTCTGAGACAGCATTTTGGGACTCCTTTTAGCCTCTAGAGTCCAAATTTCATGAAAGCATTACCAGGGAGAACCAATTACACATATGTATCTCTATAAAAAGCTTAAAAAGTCTGAGAATAAATGCCAAGGGAAGTTATATGTATGAGACACCTCTTGTGAGTCATTTAAGAGATTTTGGTCACACCTACCTCTTATTCCAGCTGCACTCAGTTTTGTGGGGTTTCCATCAGTTCTGCAGGTGCAGTTGACTACGACCAGCTTCAGGCCCTCAGTGCACACTCCTCACTCTGCCTTTGGGATTCTCTGTGACACTTCGGATGGGGGCACCACATAAATTCACATGGACTCACACATGGCAACACAGATAGGCAAGGGAGTTAACGTTCCATGAGGAGAACTATTGACCAGTGATGTGTGGGGACAATGGAGAAATGTAGCCCCCTTACATTCCCCTCTGGAAGCACCTAGCTCATTTCCCTCTGGATGGTTTTGAGACATGTTTCATAGAGCTCCTCTGGTGGTCTCCTGGATTTGCATAGGCACTCATCTGAAAACATGGCCAACTCAGTAGTATAACACTGTATTGGTTCCTTAATTGTGCTCTTTGGATCATACTCCCCAGTAAGGTACTTGCACTTAGGCCTCTACCTTAGGCTCTGCTCTCTGCAAAAACCCAAACCCTTTCCATAAGGACTGGTCATGCACTTGATCTTCTTTGTATTGTTTTCTTGCATTTTTTTTTTTTTTTTTACCCAAAATGCATATTTGACATTGAAGTTTGTTACCTGCTTTTTAATTCTGATTTTACTATTTAATGTGTTAACTGTCCTTATAGTATTGTGTTATCTACAAATTTGTTCATAAAGTTTATTGGCTATTAAAAAAAAAAGCCATTATCAACCAACCTGTCCACCCTCCTTGGTGGCAAAGCTCCAGCAGCCTCTCCTCCTCTTAGGTGCATAAATGGGCCAAGCTGTACTCCCTCAGGTCTAGTACTTATTATTCTGAGGGAATCCTCTTCCCTCAGGCTCTTCACATGCACATCTCTTTGTCACACTTTAGGAGTCAGTTTAAATGTCATTTCTCAAAGAGGACTTCCATGGCCATTGTGTTTATGTCATAGCACTTTTCCCAATCTATAATTCCTAATCTGTAATCATCAGGACTCATTTTTAGTTGGTTTTTCATTGTCCATTTCCCTCATTAGAACATAATCTCCAGGAAAGCAAGACGTCTATTTTCTTCATTGCTATATTTCCAGAACCTAGTCCACTTTCTGACACTTGGTAGAGGCTCATTAAATATTTGAATCACTCTGTATTTATGCTTTAAATCTCATTCCCTCTTACCTACCACTTCTCCACCAATTTCCCCTCCTCTTTCCTGTATCATCATTTTCTGCCCTCTTACTGGATCATTTCCTCATCAGATCAGCATACTGTAATCTCTCTTGTCTTACATATTTAAAAAAAAGGAAGACAAACAGAAAAAAAACAAAAAAAGCTGTCTTGGCCCACGTTCTCTTCCAGCTATTACCCGATTCCACTTTCAATTTCAGCAAAACTCTAAATAGTTGTCTCATTTCTCCCCACCCATTCTCTCTGGAATTCATTCCAATCAGGCCTTTGTGCCTTTCATTCTAAATGAAACTATTTTGGTAGACATCACAAAAAAATACCATGGTGAATTCTCAGTCCCCATTTTACTCGAACTTTTGACAGTTTTTGACATGATTTATCACTCCTTCCTTCTTGAAACATTTTTTCACTTGGTTTTGGCCAGCACACTCTCCTAGTTTTCCTCCTATTTCACTGGCCACCCCTTCCCAATCTCCTTTTCTAGTTCTTCCTCATCTCTTCAACCTGTAAATGTTGGAATTTTTCAGGGCTTAGACTTTGGCCCTTCTTTTTCTCTTCCTTGCTTGGTGATCTTGGTTCTACTTATATTCTACACATTTTATTTTCAGCCCAGACCACTCCTTTTAAATCCAGACTCACTCATCTGTCTGCTCAACTCTTCTACTTGGATATGTCTATTTGCATTGTACCCTTTTCCTGCCCAAATGGAGCTCATTACCTTCTTCCCCAAAACTGTTCCAGAAATCTCAGCAAATGGTAAATATAACCTTCCAGTTGCTCAGGCCAAAATTCTTGAAGCCATCCTTGACTCTTTCTCTCATGACTATGTGATGGTTAGATTCATGTGTCATCTTGGACAGATTATGGCATCCAGTTGTCAGGTCAAGCAAGCCCTGGCTTTATTGTTACTGTGATGATATTTGATGGAGTTAAATCATCAGCAAGTTGATTTCATCTATGGCTGATGAAATCTACAATCAACTGAAGAGATTGCCTTCAACAATGAGAGAAGTCTCATCCAATCAGTTGAACCTTAAAAGGAGGGGCAATTTTTTTTAGCAGTCAGAAAGAAAAATTTTTATCTCTATTTCTGCCAGCCAGCTTCTCCTGGGGAATTCACTGAAAATCTTCATCGGAGTTCCCAGCTTTCAGCCTGCCCTGAGAAATTTGTACTTGCCTATCCCTACAGTCTTGTGATACAACTCTTATAAAAATCTCACAATATTTACATTTTATATATATTTATATATCTTGGTGTTCTGTTTTCCTAAAAAATGCTGACTAATACCTAATACAGCCTTATAACCAATCTGTTAGGAAATTCTGTTAATTCAACATTCAAAACTGATCTGGAATCTGAATGTTTCTTTCCATCTTTATTGCTACTCTCTAGTCTTAGCCACCACCATTTTTCACCTGGATTATTATAGTGGCCTCCTAATTTTCCTGTTTCTTCCCTTGCCTCCCTACAGCATTTTCTCAAACAGTATCCAGAGCAATCCTGTTAAAACTAAGACAGATCATGCCATTCCTCTGCTTAAAACTTTCAATGCATCCAAAGTATAAACCAAAGCCCTTTCAATGGCTTACCAAGCCTTACCTAACCTGGCTTCTTATTAGCTCTCTAATCTAATTTTCTACTAACCAACCCCTCACCCACTTTCTTCCACTCAGTCTGAGCTCTTATGCCAGCACACTCTTGTGCTAGACCTTTGCCCTTGATGTTCCATTTGCCTGGAATGTTCTTCCACACAGATATTCACATAGCTCCCTACCCACCTCCTTCAATCCTTTGCTCAAATGTCGCCTTCTCAGTAAGACCTTTCCTGACTATTCTAATTAAAATTGTACTCCATATCAATGCTCTATCCTCCTTCCTTGTTTTATTTTTTTCATAGCATTTATCATCTTCTGACATAACATGATTGTATTTTCTGTCTCCTCCACCAGAAAATAAGCTCCATGAAGGGGGGGATTTGTATCTGTTTTACTTATTGCTGTATCCCTGGTGCCTAAAATGTACAAGGCATATAATAGGCACTCAAGAAAAATTTATTGAATGAATGAGTGAATCATTTTTTGGAATGAATGAATCAAATGCTAAAGCCTTTTTGTGTTAACAAAGAAAACCTTAGTCTATAGTTTGAGCAATGTCTAAATAACTTAAAAGATCAACATTCAAGTAAGAAAGCAAACATACCTAAGAAACCTGTGTAAAGATATATGGTGGCTATTAAACTGTGTAAGTGATGTGGGCAAGAATTCTCTTCCTATTCTGTGGTGCTGCCTTCTCATGTGGAAAGCTCAGCTTGGCAGTTTAATGGAGAAAGAAAAAAGCACTATAGATTTCCTTAGCATTTAAATAATGGCTTTGCCTTGGAGATGAAAATCTGAGGTACAGAGGTAGTGACTTTTCCCAAACTCTGTGTTCTCTCATCTAATAGCCTAGGGTATATTCCTCCACAAAACACATCCACATTACTAACTCAAAGCAAAGAACAAGTCTTTATGCTTTCTTAGAACTGGGTCACCAGGAATTGCATTCTGGAAATTTGCATGCAACACTAGCGCCGGCCAGCAGATGGCGACTCACCTTTCTCACCGAGAGGGTCACACTCCAGGCAGACACTAATGGACGGAGAGAGAGGAGGTTGGAAGGCGGCGTGGCTGGGTCAGCCAGGGGCCTGGGAGAGATTACAGAGATCAGGGCTCTGCCCTGGAATGCCTCATTCTTGTCAATAGGGTCCCCATGAGTAAAATGATTGTTGCTGAAAAAGACACATGTTTTTAAGGCTTCGGATGCAAGAGCCACTGTAAATCCAGGGTAGTTGGCAGGTCCACGGTCAGGATATTTCTCAAACTCAGGGAGTCTGAAAATCTAGGGCAGGTGCTTGGACTGAACCTTCTGCTCAGCTTTTGCTTGGCTTGGGTAGCAGCCTGCGAGGCCCAGCCAGAAGGTCTTCGCCAAGGTGGAGGCTCGGCCTGACCAGCAGTCTACCACAAGTAGGATTAGCCTGGACTCCGGGTCCACCAAGCCCCGAGACTGTGTGTGAAATCCTGTGTGAGTGTGGGAGGCGGGCTGGGTGTCTACAGTTCCCAGAAAAAAAGCCCATTGGTGTCATCGGTTTGCTCAAAAGGCTCCATGACTCAAAAAAGGTTACGATTCAAGCCTCTAAAAAATTTCCCAGACTTTTGCGCTGAGAGCCCTCACTAATTCTTAAGTTCAACCAGTTTCAAGATACTCCCATCATCTAATTTTCATTAAAAGGTGTATCAGTCAGGGACCAGTCAGGAGACAGAAACATCCCCAATTATTCGAACAGAGAATGTGTGCTATAAGAGTTGTTAATAAGTACCATGTTGTTAACTAGGTAATGAAAAGGATGAAAGAGGTATCACTGAAACATGGTAAGTCTGGTTCTGTGTTGACAAAACTACAAACTGCATTCAGCTTCCGCTACAGGAAGGAGCTGCTGTGGCCAGGGAGAAGAGCCTGGGAACAGGAAGCGGACAGGAAGCAAATAGGAAGGAACAAGTCCTTTCCTTCTCCTCTGGCTGTGCCGTCTCCCTTTAGTGCCTCCTGTTGACGGAGTCAGGGGCAAAGCAGAAATACAGTTTGTAGCGTTCCAGCTCCAGCATCACAAAGCAGAGTACAGAAGGGTAGGTTTGGAGCTGAGGGAGAATAAATTAAGAAGGTCTCCCAAAACACAGTGTTTACATCATCCTCACAGGTGTTATCCTATCCATTCATCCAAATGGATAACACACTCATCATTAGGCAGTTTCATCCAAAGGGACTCAGCTCTTAACACACTCATCATCAGGCAGTTTCTGGGAATACAAATAGTGGATTTTCAGTCTAAGTTTGTGCATCCCAATGGCAAGGAGGTAGTTGCTTTCTGTCTCCATGGTTTTACAGCGATGACAGCAGCAGTGGCTTCCATCTTTTATAATCTCAGGTCAGGACGGACTTCTAAATTGGGTGGGGAGCAATCAGAGTCTTCGTGATCATGGACCCATGGTGGCTGTGACATCGGCCCATTACTATAGTTGATGTCACCTCTCAGGTAACTCTTTTGGGATTCTGAATCAAAGCCCAGCTCATAAACCACAGCCCACTCTTTCCCCTTACTTTCCCTGGGCCCTAGGAAATCTTCTAGTATTGGAAATATGAAGATTATCATATGAGCAAACATGATTCTCAGGGTATAATCTAAGAAGCTACTTTGTTTTTGCTCTCACCTCCTTTCACATAGATGGAAGGGAACTAGCTCTTCCTCCACCCCAGATGAAATTTAGGACAAGTCTCATGACTTTTTGGTCACACTTAATAAATCCCAACAATCCTCTAGTCACTTTAAATGCACCATATAAATTTCATAAAAATATTCAGTCCCATAACTTCTCTCCCAACTCAGTATCCTTCAAAGGTGGAGACAAAGGAGGCTGGAGGAAGGAGTAGCTCGTCCTCCTTCCCTGCGTTACTAAGCATGGACTCTGACGTTTTCAGAAGTGGAATTCTGGAATGAGAAGAGGTGAGGGAGTGTGCTGGCATGGTGGCTTAGCCTCAGCTCTCCCTAGACTTGACAGATGTTTAAACCTGATTTTTTTTGGTAATACCCCTTCCGTGCTTCCTCTTCTTCCAATCACCGAGGCTCTGTCCCCTGTAGTTTGCTTCACTGGACAAAAACACTCTCTAATTCCAGCTGCTCACTCCTTCCTCAGCCTCTACCAATTTGGTGGTATGTCATGGAGGTCTGTTTGTCCCTCCATGTAGAAACTCTTGGACAGATCTAAGACAACCCCAATGCCAACTCTCTCTTGGGTGTGACCCACATCTGGCCACACGCACATCAGCCATCTGACAAATTTGGGGAGTACAGCTGCCTTATATAGTCACCTCCCTTTACCTCCACCCTTTTACTCCACAGTCAAAGCCACTATGAGCCCATCTCTTGTCCTTTAGATTTTCTAGGGGATAATTGGACACCTATGAACCATGTCCCCTAAACTACACATATTAAGCTTTTTCAGTGGACAAGTTGAAATCCCTTTCCCTAAGCTTGCGATGAGGGGCCATCCTACCTTCTCTCCTCCACGAGTGGGAGTGCAATTCATAGCATACCAAAGTCTTTGTCCAGAAAGCCTCTCTTCTCTCATCTCCAAACTCCATGGATAAGGTGGGCAGGAGTCACAAAACATCTTTTTTTCTGTCCTTCTTTCCTGTAAATCCTGCAGGTGATCTAGAACCTCATTTTGCAAAGTGGTCTCTATTGTCTTCAGACCTTAGCTGACACTTCTATCTTAACATCTTGTCACATTTGTACATTGAGAAAAATGAACAAAGTAACTGGGTTACTTTGCTTCACTGGACAAAAACACTCTCTAATTCCAGCTGCTCAATCCTTCCTCAGCCTCTACCAGTCTGGTGGTATGTCATGGAGGTCTGTTTGTTCCTCCATGTAGAAACTCTTGGACAGATCTAAGACAACCCCCAAAGTAACTGGGATTGTTACTGGATTGCTTTGTCACTCTAAGAGCAACTTTATTACTCTTAAAGCTTCTAAACAGGAGTAAATAGGCCGGAATGGGCTTTTGTTTTAGGGACATCAGGGACAGTTCAGGTAGAAAAGAGATGTTATAAAACTTCTCCCATGGCCCAGGAATCAACTCTTAACTGAGATCACTAAATGGTTACTAATCCCTTGTAGAAGGATTGAAACCCTGGGATTGTTGGAGTGGACTGGTATGCTGCAGAGATATTCTGAAATGGGGGTATACAGTCAAAATTATGGGGGAAATTGCTATTGTCCTTAGCAATCTGATCCTCTGGCTGTGTCAAAACGAAGCACTAAGTATTTGGAAGTATCTGTTCTGGCCCTAATACACTGAAATACTATTGTTGTCCTGCTATAGTGTCTACCTCTGGGAAGGAATAAGCACAGAAAATCAGGGCTGGAAGGAACCGTAGAAAGCGTGTAGTTCAAATTGATTATTACACAGATAGAAGAAGTTAAGTCACCATGAGCAAGCACCTCGCATGTGGTCACCTTTTCTTCCCAGCTGTTACTCCATCACTTCTTTGCTTTTAGCATAGCTCCATTGCCTCAGGAAAGAAATTCCAAGTCTTTAGCTTGGAATTCAAGGCCCTCCACTACTTGGTCTCCCTTGGCCTTACTGGCCTCATGTCCTCCTCCTTCCCTACTCAAAAAACCTTTTTCAATTGGGCTGGTGTTGTTCTGTCAATTGGGAGCGTCTTACCTTCATCTCTGTCAAAATTCTACTAACTTTAATCCAGTCCCAATCACAGTCCAAGCAGTGATTTTGTTAGAAATTGAAAAACTGATTCTCAAATTTATAGGAAAGCAAATTATCTAGAATAGCCAAAACAATACTGAAAAAGAAGAACAAAATGGAGAATTCAGGCTATCTGAGATAAAAATTAATAATAAAGTTATCGTAATCAAGAGAGTAGGGTTTTGGCATAGGTATAGTTATATAGATCAAAACTGAATAGAGAGTCCAGAAATGTACCCACATTTAGATGGGCAAGTGATTTGGCAATGTTGCCAGTAGTAATTCAATGGAGGAAAGGATAGTCTTTTCAAAATTGGTGCTGGAACAACTGGATTTCTATATTTTAAAAATGAACTTTAGGCAAGATGGCAGCATAGGGAGGTGTGGAATTTAGTCCATTCTCTAGGACAGCTAGTAAATAGCCAAGAAATGTCCAGAACTGTTGGGGGACTCCTGTGACTGGCTACTTATCGTATACCAGTCTGGAATGGGTGGAAGGGCCGAGATCACAATGCAGAACTGTAAGTCTCCCAAGCTGCAGAGGCTGGCACCCCTCCCCCACTGGTATGTCAGGCTGTTCTGGAGTTACATCCTCATGAGAAAAAGCAGCAGTCTCTACTAGAAGCAACAGAAGGTAGCCCAACCAAGTTCCACTTGTGGAATTAATTAACAAATTTAGACTGATGAATTCAAGCTCTGAGCACAGATAAACTTGGAGCAAGCAATAAAGGAACCTGGAGGTTTCTCCCCAGCACAGTGGAGTCAGGACTGATGAAAAAAAAAAACAAAAACTAGGCTTTTGGAAACAGCCAAGCTCAGAATACTGGAAATGGGCTGTGCCCCCCAAAAAAGGGCACATAGAGCCAGGTACTAACTGTGGTTCTTAATTGGCAAACCCAGGGGTCTGGGAGTTGGCTCTAAGAAGGATTTTTTTAAAACTTTTTGCCTCCCCATTAAATTAAGTTTCAGGCATTCTCAGGCCTGTGCTGTCCCAGGCAAGGGCAGAGTTAAGGATAGTCTGAGAGATAAAGTAACTAGTCAGGAGAAGGAGATAATTCCCTAAAGGGCATATCTGCCCCCCCAAAAAAGGAGGAGTGAAGGGACCAGCAGAAGTGGTGACTCTCATTTAGAGAATTCAGACCCAAAGACCTGGAAATTAGAAACAGTTTCAGCCCACCTTCTACCTTAGCCTCTGTCTCAACCATGCCCCTAGCAGAGACAGGGTCTGCTGAGAATTAAAGGTACTGCATCACTTTACACTGGTGGGAAGCTGCTGCCTGTTGGACAGGATAAGAAAAAGACAGATTCAAGAGACCACATAGTAAAGACAGGAAGCTTTCTATGTCACATTCTCAGGGAAACTTGATACTGGTTACACCCTCATCCTGAGCCCTGGCCTGTCTTGTCTGGGAAAATCTGATTGGGGTAGATCCTATCTGGCAGGGCAAGATGTAGAAAAACAAGAGCTGAAAAATTCTGATCAGTTAACCAGAAGTTAAGCTAGAGGTGTAGAATAAGTTGAACTGAATGTCAAAGAACAGAGAGAGGACAAAGCCAATGAACATGAAAACCTTAAGTAGAAGAGAGGGAACAACTTTCAGAACAAACTAATCAAGGAAATCAAATGCCTAGACACCAGCAAAAAAACACAAGTCAGACTAGGAAGAAAGAAGATATGGCCACAGTCAAAGGAACAAACTAATACTTCAAATGAGATACAGGAGTTGAAAAAACTAATTGAAGGTTCAAACAAATCTTCCAAATCAAACAAAAATGAAATAAATGAGTTGAAGGAAGATATGGCAAAAGACATGAAGGATATATAGAAGACACTGGGCAACCATGTCTTTTTTGAAAAGAACTAAAAAACTTGAAAAAATAAATGACAGAATTTATGGGAATAAAAGGCACAATACAACAGATGAGAAACAAAATGGAGACATACAACCACAGATTTGAAGAGGCAGAAGAAAGGGTTAGTGAACTAGAGAACAGGTAATCTGAAATCCTATACACAAAAGAACAGATAGGGTAAAGAATGGAAAATATGAGCAGGGTCTCAAGGAATTGAATGACAACATGAAGCACATGAATATGTGTTATGAGTGTCCCAGAAGGAGAAGAGAAGGGAAAAGCAGCAGAAAAAATAATGGAGGAAGAAACAACTTCCCAACTCTTATGAAAGATGTAAAATTACAGATCCAAAAAATGCAGCATATCCCAAACAGAATAGATCCAAATAGGTCTACTCCAAGACACTTAATAATGAGGTTGTCAAATGTGAAAGAATTTTGAAAGTAGCAAGAGAAAAGCAATCCATCACATACAAGGGAAGCTCAATAAGACTATATGTAGATTTCTCAGCAGTAACCATGGAGGTGAGAGGCAGGGTATGATATATTTAAAATACTGAAAGAGAAAAACTGCTAACCAAGAATTCTATATCTAGCAAAACTGTCCTTCAAAAATGAGGGAGAAAATGATCATGGTGATGAATACACAGCTATATGATGGTATTGTGAGCCATTGATTGTACACCATGTATGGACTGTATGTGTGTGAAGATTTGCCAGTAAAAATATTTTTTTTTAAATGAGGGAGAGTTTTAAATATTTTGAGACAAACAGACACTGAGAGACAAAAAGACTCCTGTGAACAAGCGACCTGCTCTACAAGAAATACTAAATGGAACACTACAGGCAAATAGGAAAAGACAGGAGAGAGAAGAATGTAGAAATAAAGACTATCAGTAAGGGTACAGAATAAAGTCATGATGCCTGAAACAACGTGGATGAATCTTGAGGACATTATGTTGAGCACAATTAGCCAGAAACAAAGGGACAAATACTGTATGGTCTCATTAATATGAATTAACATTAATAAACGAACTTTGAGAGTTGACATTGAGAACACAGGTTGTCAGGAGATAGAAAGAGGGTAGAGACTGGGCATTTGATGCTAAAAATGTTCAACATGATTGATTGTAAAGATCCAGAAATGGATAACACAATACTATCTGATGGTAGCACATTGTAAGTATACTGAACAAAGCTGAGTGTGAATATGGTTGAAGGAGGAAGACTGGGGGAACATATGACACCAGAAGGAAGGATAGAAGATAAAGATTGGGACTGTATAACGTAGTGAAACCTAGAGTGGATAGTGGGGTGATTAAACGTACAAATACAAGAATGTTTTTGCATGAGGGATATCAAATGAATGTCAATATTGCAAGTTGTTGAAAATGAGATGGTATATGAAAATATAACCAAAGCAAACTCGGGTCCATAGTTAACAGTAACATTGTAATATGCTCCCATTAAATGTAACAAAAGCAATATACCAAAGCTAAATGTCAATAAGACGGGGATATAAGGGAAGGAGGTTTGGGGTGTTTTTGTTGTTTCTCTTTTTTAATTTAATTTAATTTTTACTTTTAATTATTGTTTCCTCTTCTTTCCTTGCAGAAGAAATGGAAATGTCCTCATATCATGATGAATGTGTAATTAAGTGATTATACCAGGAACCATTTATTGTTTACTTAGGATGGATTGTATGGTACGTGAATAAAACTGTTTACAAAATAAACAGAAGGATACAAGTGCTGGAGAAAATGTGTAGAGAGATGCACCTATTCACTGTTGATAGGGAAGTAGAATGGTGCAATCCCTCTGGAGGGCAGTGTGGTATTTCCACATGAGACTAAGTATAGGGCTGCCATTTGATCCTGCAACCCCACTTTTAGGTATATACTTGGAGGAACTGAAAGCAAGGTCATGAATGGACATTTGCACACTGGTGTTTATGGTGGCTTATTTACTATTTGCAATGGATGGAGGTGGCTTAAGTGTACATTAACTGATGAATGGAAATAAATATTACAATAAATACAATATAATATAAATTCAATGGAATTTTGAGTGGCTGCAAGAAGGAATGAAGTTGTAACGCACGCAATTAGGTAAATGAAACTTGAAGACATTATGTTGGGTGAAATAAGCCAGAAATGAAAAGACAAATATTCTAAGTGTTCTAGTTTCGAATCTGCTGGAATGTAACATATCAGAAACAGAACAGCTTTAAAAAAGGGGAATTTATTAAGTTGCAAGTTTACAGTTCTAAGGCCATGAAAATGCCGAAATTAATGCTTCAAAAGTCGTTACCTCATTCAAGAAAGGTGGAGGAAGTTTGGGGTTTCTCTCTCAGCTGTAAAGGTGCATGGCGACGTCTACAGCTTTCTTTCTGGCTTTTTGTTTCATGAAGATTTCCCAGGGGTGTTTTCCTTCTTCACTTCCAATGGTCTCTGGCTGTGTGGGCTTTAAAGCTTTTTCCAAAATGGTTCCCTTGTATAGGGCTCCAGTAAGCAACCCCACCTTGAATGGGTAGAGACTCATCTCCATGGAAACCATTTAATCCAAAGTTACCACCCACAATTGGGTGGGTCACATCTTCATGGAAACAATCAAAAAGCTCCCACCTAGCAATACTGAATGAGGATTAAAGCACCTGGCTTTTCTGGGGTATACAACAGATTCAAACCAGCACAGTAAACCCTCACTAAATGGACTAAATGTAGTGTGCAAGCTCTGAGAATTGACTTTGAGAGCAAGTGATAGAACTGGGCAGAAATTGGGCAGTTGATGATTAAAAGAGTAAAGAATGTTCAATAAGTCTGTGCCAGTTTGAAAGCATTATATACCCCAGAAAAGCCATGTTTTAATCCTGATTTAATGTTGTGGAGGCAGCTGTTTCTTTTAATCCTAATCCAACATTTTAGGTTGGAAACTTTTGATTAGATTATTTCCACAGAGATGTGTTAGCCCAATTGTGGAAGTGACCTTTTGATTAGATGGAGATGTGAATCTACCCATTCCAGGTGGATCTTGATTAGTTTACTGGAGATCTTTAAAAGAGGGAACATTTTGGAGAAACCTCAGAAATAAAAGAAGTCTCAGAGCTGACAGAGAGAGAGATGACAGGAACTTTACAGCAGTCCTGACAGGCAGAGAACAGAAATACCGATGTTTGGAGATGCATGGAGCCCAGCAGATGATGACATGAGATGTTAAGCAAGCCAGAACCTAGAGCGAGCCAAGGGAAGCCAAGAGATGAAAGCCAGCCCTGGAGAAGCAAAGTGAGGATGCCCCACAGGAACAGAAACTGAAAGCAACAGAGCCCAGGAGCAAGGGGCCAGCAGATGCCAGCCACATGACTACCTAGCTGACGCTGGTGTTACGTACCCATCGGCCTTCCTTGAATTAAGGTATCTTTCCCTGGATGCCTTGGTTTGGACATTTGTAAACTTGTAACTTATTAAATTCCCTTTTAAAAGCTGTTCCATTTCTGGTATCTCATATTCCGGCAGCTTGCAAACCAATACAAAGACTTATTGTAAAAGATTTCTAGATTGTAAGCTTTTACAGCAGTCACATCTATTTTTGGCTTTTAACTGTCATTTCTAAATTCTGAGGTGCTGAACTCTTTTGTGTATAACTTGGTCAGTCCCTGAAACTTCGGGAATCTGTGTGACATCTGAGACTCAGAGTTAGAGTTCTGCAGCTCAGAAAGTCAGCATTACCCCATATAGCGACTGTTCAAGAAGCTGAAAAAGAGGCCAGACTTCAATTAAAGATATGAATGAAGATGATATGGTTGGGACTAAGGTAAATCAGAATACAGAGTAAAGAACTGATATTGACTGTATTTTAAAACTGTGTGAGACCAAAGGAAGAAATGTTTATTTGGTACAAAATTTATATTTTCTGTGGCACACTAGCTAATTTAACCTGGATGTTTAGTTTATTCAAAAAACATAATTGCATGGAACCTTGAATCGGGAATGAGATCTTGTAATTTTCACAAGTTAAAGTGATATCCCACTATATCCCAGAGTAATTTGGGGATTTAAAAAAAGTATTTGAAAAGTCCCTGTTTCAGTTTACTAATGCTGCCAGAATGCAATATACCAGAAATGGATTGGCTTTTACAAAGGGAGTGTATTAGGTTATAAATGTACATTCTAAGGCCACGAAAATGTCCCTATTAAGGCATCAACAAAAGAATACCTTCACTCAAGAAAGGCCAAACAAGTCCAGGGCTTCTCTGTCACACGGGAAGGCACATGGCTAAATCTACTGGACCTTCTCTCCTGCCTTCTGATTTCAAATGGCTCTCTAAGCTTCTGGCTGGCATGTTTTCCTTCTGCATTTACAAGCGTCTATGTCTGAGCTTTCTCTAAAACAGTATCCAATGTTTGCTTTTTAAAGAACTTCAGTAAGCAAATTAAGACCCATCTTGAATGTGCAGGTTCACATCTCCATGGAAACAACCTAATCAAAAGGTCCCACCCGACAGTAGGTCTGCCTCCACAAGACCAGATTAGAAGAACAGTTCCCGGGAAGGACTGGGGGAGAATGTGAAAATATAAACTTCCCCACTTGGGGAATTCCTGATATTCTCACAAGCATTAGGAACTACCAATTTAATAAGCCAGACCCTCAATCTTGAGGCTTTCCCTTTTAAAACTTATTCCTGCAAAGGAGAAGCTAAGAGCTAAGCCTACTCATAATTTTGCCTAAGAGTCACCCCTTAGAACCACTTTTGTTGCTCAGATGTGGCTGGCCTCTTTCTCTAAGCCAACTCTGCAAGTAAACTCAATACCCCCCTACCCACCCACCATGTGGGGCATGACTCCCAGGGATGTAATTCTCCCTGGCAATGTGGGACATGACTCCTGGGGATGAGCCTGGACCTGGCATTGTGGGACTGAAAAAACCTTCTTGATGAAAAGGGGGAGAAGAAATGAAACAAAATAAAGTTTCAGTATCTAAGAGATTTCAAATAAAGTCAAGAGGTTATTTTGGAGGTTATTCTTATGCATTATATAGCTATTCCTTTTCAGTTTCTAGTTTATTAGAATAGCTATAAGGAAATATCTGAAACTGTTAAACTTCAATCTAGTAGCCTTGATTCTTGATGATGATTAACTATGTGGTTTTTATGATGTGAATATGTGATTGTGAAAACCTTTTTTTGGCTGGATATTCCCTTTATCCAGTGTGTGGGCAGTTGAATAAGAAAATAAAGACAAAAATCAATCAATAAATAATAGGGAGGTTCAGGGATATGGGATATTATGGGTGTTCTTTTTTATTTTTATTAAAAAAATTTTTTTGGATAATGAAAATGTTCAAAAATTGACTGAGGTGATGAATTGAACAACAATATGATGATACGAGCCATTGATTGTATACTTTGGATGATTATATGGTCTGTAAATATATCTCAGTAAAATTTCATTAAAAAGAAAAGAACTTTGACTCTTAACTTCAGACCATATACCAAAAAACTTGAGATGGATCATACACCTAAATGGAAAAGCTAAACTATAAGCTTCCAGAAGAAAATAACCTTGGAGTAGGTCACCTTGGAGTAGGCAAAGTTTTTTCCTAGACAGGTTATAGAAAACAACAACTGTAAAAGAAAAAATTATGGATTAGGCTTCATCAAAATTAAAAATTTCTACACCCTTAAGAAAATGAATAGGCAAGCCAGAGACTGGATGAAAGCATTGGCAAAACAAAGAAAAGGATCAATAGAATATAAAACAAAGACAATTCAACTTTTTAAAAAAAATTGAGCAAAAGACTTGAACACATCATGAAGGAAGATATACAACTGGCTGATAAACACATAAAAAATGTTCAACATCAGTGGTCAGCTGGAAAATTCAAAAGAAAACACATGCCAACTAGAATAGCTAAAATTAATACTGGCAACTCAAAATAATGAGGATGTACAGCAACTGGAACTCTCATATACCACTTTCAAAAAGCTTGGCAGTTTCTTATATTTGGATATACACATACTCTTTGACCTAGCAGTTATATTTCTAGATGTTTACCTAGGAGAAATAAAAATATATGGCCAAGGCGGGCAAAGGTGGCTCAGTGGCAGAGTTCTTGCCTGCTGTGCTGGAGACCTGGGTTTGATTTCTAGTGCCTGCCCATGCAAAAAAAAAAAAAAAAAAAAAAAATGTGTGTGTGTGTGTGTGTGTGTATAGCCAAAACAACAAAAACCAAAAAAAGACTTGTGTATGAATGTTCCTGGCTCTGATACTTAACTAACTATGTGACTTTGGGTATGCTACTGTTAACAAAGTTTGACTTCCAGATTCTTGGCCATGCCATGAGAATGAATTCATGGGCACAGCACAAAGTATGCAGGCAGAAAATTTATTAGGTACACATGGGAGAGGACATGCGGGCTCTCTTGCAAAGACAGAGGTGAGAAAGGCAAGAGGCCTGAGCAATGTGGGGCCATTTGCTTTTATAGCTTTACTTACTTCCCTTCTCCTTTCCTGCCCTCCCTTCTCTCCAGGGTGGTGCCTAGAGGTAGATAGTGCATTTGGATGGGCCTGTTAGCGCCACCCTTCTCTGTAGATGACTCACTCAGGTGGGGGTTGTTTGACTCCAGATGGGTCTCCTGCTGCGTGTTTCCTGTAAGTGCCTCCCCTGAGGAGCTGCCTCCACTGAACAGTCTCCTAGAGAAAACAATCTTGTGTTATATCCACATTTGGGGTTCAAAAGTTAAGTCTGAGAGCCTTCTAGGCTATAAGAAGGGGATGCTAGACTACCTGAAAGAAAATTCAACATAAATGAAGAAGGAACAAACCTCAACCACGGGGAAGGGGGGTACATACATGACTTTGGAGCGAGCAACACTGTATCTGGGTGGTGGAGAACTTTGCAAGAATTCTTTGGGTTGATTCTTTAGATTCCCTTCAAGCCAATTATGCTGATGCTATTCCCTTTGCAGGAAACTGACTGAGGACAGGACATGTATCCAATTCTAGTGAATGAAACATGAAGGGAATTCTGCAGGGGATGTCTGGAAAAGGTTTCCTCGAAGAAGCAGACACAGGATGAGACCCTTTTCTTTCCCTGAATGTTCCTGTGTCTGGGTCAGACATCTTGTTACCACAAAGGGAGACAGCTGGAAGACAAAACCAGCATCCTGAGGATAGCAGAGGAAAGAGATGAAAATAACCTGGGTCCTTGGGAACACCTTGAATTGCTCGTTTTACCACACCTGGGACCCACTCCTTTTGGTTTCCCATTATGTGAGATAATACAATTTCTTATATGTTTGAGTCTGGATTTTTCCATTACTTGCAGCTAAATCATCTGCACCAAACAGCAAGGAAATAGGCATCCTAGATGAGATGATGGGCACTTAGAGATAATAAGATTTGAATATTAAGGAGATGTAATTGGTATCATCACAGGCTGGTGAAGTCAGCAAAATGAGATCATTCATGCTTATGTACATGTCAGATGTGACTTTTGCTCCCCAACCCAGCTGAGCTGGAATATTGCATTTCTTTGTTTTGTTTTTGTTTAATCAGTATAAATCTGACTGAGCCCCTAGTTCTGTTTGGTGGGTAGAAAATTTATCTCAACCCCTCCCCTGCAAGATTGTGCCAAATTGGAGCATATCCCATCCAGTCCTCAGCCAATGGTGCATACTGAGTTCTGCTCTGATGCCTTAGGTTTCTTCCAATCTGGTGGTTTTGTGGCTCAAAACCCAAATGCTCAAACTGTGTCTCCTCTGAGATCTGGGATCCTGGAATGGGTTGGGTTCTCCAACTCAGCTGTTCTCTATTTTTTCCCATTTCCTAGTTCTCTAAGTATTCTCTGCTCTCTTTTCTTGTCCTTCAAGGCCTTCCTCCCCCTCCTTTCTCCCTCTGGGTATTTAGGAGCAGGGCTTTTACCAAAAAAAGAAAAAGAAAAAGAAAAAAAGATTTATTACCTTCAAGCAACCTCTGCTTTCTGTCCTGCAAGAATTCCCAAGGCAAGGGGGATGAGAATGGGGAAAAGCTAACTTGGGAAGTGAAAACAATGGAAAAATACAAGTAAACAAATTAGTATAGTAATTATTCTGTCACAAATACCTCAAAGATGACATGAAGAGAACTCAGGCCATGTGGTAGTTAGATTCAGTTGTCAACTTGACTAGGTGAAGGCACCTAGTTTTGTTACTGCAGACATGAGCCAATGGTACGTGAACCTCATCTGTTGCTAATTACATCTGCAGTTGGCTAGGAGGCATGCCTGCTGCAATGAATGACATTGGTCTTAATTGGCTGGTGCTTAAATGAGGGAGCACAATGTAGCACAGCCCAAGCAGCTCGGCATATCTCATCTCAGCACTCACAGCTCAGCCCATCTCATCTCAGCACTCGCAGCTCAGCCCAGGCCTTTGGAGATGCAGAAAGGAATCACCCCAGGGAAAGTTGTTGGAACCCAGAGGCCTGGAGAGAAGGCCAGCAGAGATTATCCTGAGCCTTCCCATGTAAGAAAGAACCTCAGATGAAAGTTAGCTGCCTTTCCTCTGAAGAACTAACAAAATAAATCCCCTTTTTTAAAAAGTCAATCCATCTCTGGTGTGTTGCATTCTGGCAGCTAGCAAACTAGAACAGACCAATATAAGGGCTCCCTCCATGCTGAGTGGCAGCCAGTCAGCCAATGAGTGTGGAACAAAGAGAAAGAAGGAGGGTCCTGGCAGCTGCTGGGGAAACTTTCCTGGTATGCTAGGACCTGCCTCCCAGCCCAGAATTGAGAGCCTTGGGACTGGGCTGCCACAGTGGCATGTTCCTTTTCCTACTTCATGTTCCTGAGTGTCCCTAAAATACATTTTCGTTCCCATAAGCATTCTCTTTCTTCTCTACCCTGTGGTCACACATGGAGGTCTGCCGTAAATACTAAACTCATCGGGGAGTGGGATGGATCAGATGACAGAACAAAGGAGAAAGGTCTTTGAATTGTTCACCAGGGAAATAGACACAGGTGGCCTGCACAGGGCTGGAGCAGCTCCTTGCCTTCTCCAGGCTCCTTCTTCACAGAGGCCACCACTCCTACTGCCCTGATGGCTTCTCCCAGCCCCTACCTGCTGCAGCCCTCCAGTAGGCACTAGGCTTCCTGAACTTCTGTTTTTCACTTGGGGGTAAACAAGAGCAGCAGATACAGATGCAGCTTGAGTTTAGATATATCTTCCCTTTAATATATATAGTTTTTCACTCAGAGGATGTGAACATGAAAAAGACCTTTGAGATCATTAAGGCCAACTCCCTATTTTTACCGATAAGGAATCAAAGGCCAAGAAGGGCCCAGGGACTCGGCTAAGGTCATGTGAGGCTATAAGGGGCTAGAGCCGAGGTGCTGGACTCCAGCTGGTTCTTTGCTCCCAGCCCTCCCTTATCGTCCTGATTGCCAGGATCCCGCCCCTTAAGCCTATTTGTCTTCCCGGGTGCTTTTGAATGATTTACCTGCAATATCGCATTGGGGCCTTTGAGGCCAGCTACACCTTGCCCTTCCTGCTCACTGCGCTCTCCAGTGGTCCAGTGATTAATTCAAGGACAATGAAGGGCGTGTTGAACCCTCAGGCCTCAGATCTTGCTATTATTACTCAGCCTCTTCATCCCCAGAGCATTTCTTGGCAGGAAGTGGTGCTGTGGGTGACTCAGAAGACAGCCTTGGGCATTCCCCAGTTTATAAGTATCTTTCTGGCATGTTCATTTGTGTCTTTATGACCTGAAGCATTTTGGCCTGGAGATGGCTTTCCATAAAACCACAGGGCAAATAGGCCTGGGGTCTTGACTGGTCTAATAACTTGTCAATCCTGTATTTTGTCGTGCCTTGAAATCCTCAACCATGCTCTAGGCAGCCACTACATGAAAACAGCATTTTATACTTCAGAAATCACATTCACATAACATTATTCCATTAACTTTGAGGTTATTTGGGTACTACTGTTCTTATTTTACAGACACGGAAATTCTGAGTTAGCAGAATTAAGGGACCTGCCCATACCACCCAGCTTTAGAAGAAAGAGTCAGGGCTACAACTCAGATGATACCCTGGGTTCTAGCCCAGCAGTCCCGTCCCTGCTCCTCCACTAGATGCCAGTTGGCTGCAGGGTCTGCAGAGGAGCTGGGGTGGGGGCAAGAGGTGGAGCCGAGGGGAGACGCCTAGCCCAGCAAAAGTGCTGCTCAAATATTTGGGGCTTCCGGGCAGACTGTGAAAAGTTCTGCATGAAAACAACCAATATTAACACAAAAGCAGCTCTGTGTCCTCCATGGTCCTACCTCCAAGCCTCCTGATCTTTTGCCCTGTTTGCAATTGCTCGTTGGACTCCAGAGTTGGGGCTCTTAGTCCATGGTCAGCCCATGTCCTATCCCCATGCCCACCTCAGACTGGGAGCTGTAGCCCCCACCTGGACCCCAGGGCTTGCAGGTGCTCCCACTGGCTAACCTCACTGTGGCCAGCAAGGGGTACACCTCTGGCTACTGAGCAAGCACTGGTGACCATTTTAATCACATTCCGGAGCTCAAGCTTCTGAGGGTATTTGACGTACAAGAGAGTACTCTTCATCCAAAGGCAAATCCCTCAACTGTCAAAGGCCTGCGGGATCTATAGGATCAAAAGGATATCTAGGGCAGGTGAAGTCGAGGTCAAGCACCTCTGGCTGTGAACACAGGGGTGTGTCCTCTTCATCTCTGATGATTCATCATGCCAGTTCACCCTGCAGCACCTGAGATCAATGGTCCTCAGACCTGGGTGGACTAAACACCTCCAGAGGAGCTGTTAAAAACACGGATGCCTTTGCCCCCACCTCAGACCTGCTGAATCAGAGACTTCAGAATAGGACCAAAGACTACACTTTTAACAAACACCTCAGAAGGTTCTGATGCAGGTGGCCTACAGAGCACACGGTAAGCAACTGTAGTTTACTGGGTTGGAGCCCACTAAAGTTCCTACCCTCTTTCAAATGGGGATAGTAATACATACTTCACAGGGTGGGTGTGAGGATTAAATGAGATAATGGTATGTAAAGTGCTCATCACAATGTCTTATACATGGCACCACCCAATAAGTGTTAACCTTCCAAATGACTTGGAATATTATTATTATTTTAATTGTGCCACTGTTCAGCAGGGCTCCAGGTATTGCACCCTTCAAGTCTCTGACAGGTCTGAGGGGTCTTCTATTTGGCCTCTTCCTCAACCTTCCACTTTGCAACCCTTTCACACAGATTTCTTATCACTCGACCACAAGTATAGGCTAAAATGTCAGGAACTGCCCCTCCCCCAGGTTACACACACACACACACAACTTATTTGTTCCAGCCCCTGCCCATTTCCTCCAGCAAAATTCTGGTTGTCAAGGTGCCAAAGGTGCTGACAGAAGTTATCTTTGGGTAGGTGACATTGTAGGTGGTTTTTAAAAAAATCTCCTTTCTTTGCTTATCTGTATTTTCTGATTTGTTTGTAATAGGCATGTATTGAATTTGTACCAATAAAAAGTTATTTTTAATTTTTATAAAATCTAGTTGTTGCCATCTCTAGGAAACTTGCCCTGAAGGATTTCACTACATTCTGAGCACTTCTTTTAACTGTTCGCCCCCTCATCACTCCTGTTCTCTGTGCTCTGTGTGACATTTGCATGCTCTTGTCTGTTGCTCTAAAGATGCAGTTCCTTGAGCAGGCAGTGGTTTCCTTGTGGGTGGAGACTCTACTGTCCCCATGAGCATGGTGCTTAACCTTGAAATTGGGATTTAAGGGATGATTTTGATTACTGAATTACTGTGTAGATGTTCCTTTTTGCTTTCTGGCATATTAGACAGAGGGAAATATCTGAAATCTTTGAATTGTAATCCAGCTGCCTTGATCTCTGATAATCATTATATAGCCTTTATCTTATGCCCATGTGATTATAAAACGTGACTAACCTTCACTTGTACCCATTTATCCAGTTTTTCGACTTTAAAGGCTGGTGACTACTAAACACAGCCCCTAATGTTTATTAATAAAGCAAAACCACCACAAATACAGAGTTATCTTGACCTAACCCAAATGGGCCTGTCTGACAAGCGCATAGATTATACCTTAACCTACAAATCACCTGTATCTCATTATAACATTGAAAATCACACCCATCATCATTTTTAGACCACCATTTTCTTCATACATTCTGTGACTAAGCATTTAAGCAATATGTGCACGCTCAGTAATTAAATCATCTCTAATTGCATTGTCTGGGGCCATTGTACTCATTATTCTAAAACCTGCCTATCTTTTAATGCTATGTAAAACTATAAAAATTACTGCAGTTCGGAGAGATAGATTTTGGGGCTGATAAGCCATCTGATCTCCTGCTATGTCCCTAGTAATAAACTTTTTCTCTCTTTGAAACCCTGGTGTGCCAGGAATTGGTCATTTGAGTGCATCGCGCAAAAGAATCCACCGGCTCTGTCTGGTGACAGTGCCATTGCTGCCTGACCCAGGAACGGTGCACATAGGACCCGGTCTGGCTCCACCTTGGCCACTGTGCTCACCCTGCATGAACCATTTATGGTTCTTCTGAATAAATGACTTGAATGTTTCTTAGCTGACTTTGGCTCCCCACCCTTCTCTCTGCACCATCAAGCCCAGGTGATAGAGTAGTCAAGAGAGAGCAGGTCTTGTCTCTACCCCACCAGATTTCCCATTGCTCCCATATTACAGTCCCTGCCACTTGTGCTCACAGCAGAGCACAGTCTCTAGGGAACCGTGATGGATAAACATAGCAGCTTTCAGTGTTTCAGCAGGGAGTGGTTGTGTCATGGGGCTTAAGGCAGTGACTTAGTCTGGGCATGAATGTAACCTAGATCTTACAAAATCCGCAAACATCTCCTTCCCACTGATTTTCTTTAAGCCCCTCATGGCTCTCAGCTAGCTAGCTAGCATGGCAGAGGTTAAGATTCATTCACTTGTCCAATGTATATTTAAGCATCAAACATGGTTAGAAACAGATGTGATTAAGAATATGGGTTCCAGATGAAGCAGACCTGGATTTAAGTGCTGTCTCTGACCTTTACTATATAAACTTGGGCAGGTTAGTTTAACCTCCTCTAGCCTCACATTCCTCATCTGGAAAAATGGGGACAGTAATTGTGTCTGTCTTGTAGGATCATTGTGAGAATTAAGGGAAATAATGCACATAAATAATGCTCAGTAATTGGAAACCATCACTACCCCTGGGGTTTCTAGATGCTGGGGAGACAGGAAGGAAAAACAACACTTCTGACTAGGAAGTTTCCTTCGCAAAGGGGAGAAAGAGCTACTTGCATGATATAGCATGATACAGGCAGGAGAGAGTGAGGGGCACCTAGTATATGGAAGTGCTGGGGGTCTCATACAGAGGGGGGCATTCCAGGAAATCTTCAGAGAGAAGGTAAATCTTGAACAGTATTGGAAGGATAAGATGTGGAGGTGGAGGTGGGGAGAAACAGGGTATGGGCGCAGTACAGATGAGAGCAGGTGTATAGGTTAGAGCTGGGCTGATGCGGCATGGATGTAGCAGTATCACTGAGTAATGAAGAGCTCAAGCTCTGGAGGCAAAGTGAAATAATGCTTGTAAAGTATATCTTAAGCATTCAATAAATATTAATCAGGGTTATTGATATTTTTGTATTATAATTACTATTATAAACCCATTTTAGCCTTCTTTCCCGTAAGAATCCCACACATTTCCAGTCAGGCCCTTCTTTCCCATGCTTATTTGGATCTCTGCATTCAGTTATCTTGTAATAATAATAGCTGACATTTAAATAGCATGTACTATGTATAAAACTCATTTAATCCTCCCAACAACACTGTAAAGTAGGTACTATTATTAACCCACACTTATGGAGGATGAAATTGAGGTAGAGAGAAGTTAAGTAGCTTGCCCAAAGTCACACAGTTAGTAAGTGACAGAACTAGAGTTTTTGGTCCTAAGGACTCTTTCTCAGAATCCATGATCTTAAACAATTTGGCTATTGGATACCTGTGCTATTTTCAAAAACTCTAAGAAGAATGGGAGAACAAAAATGTGAATCAAACATTGATCCTACCTGCAGAGAACTCGTAACCAGAAGAAGCCATAAGACACCATAGGATCACACCCATCTAAAGTAGAGGGTGGGCACAGCTGCCTAGGGGTCCCAGTAGAGCCCATGTGGGTCTTTGGGACCCTTGGTATGCCTGAATCATTAGCTGTGGTCATCTTGGGTCATCAGATAAAGTTGTGTTGCAAGCTCTTTGAAAAGACCTCACATCCAGGGGTGTGAAAGTCTCCCTGGAGGCATGGGAGATGACTCCCAGGGATTAGCCTAGCCCTCTTGACCATAGTTGGTGTTTATGCCCAGGGGGATGCTGGATGAGAGAATGTGGTTGTTTAGGTATAAAATCCCCCCACTACTGATTAAGAAAAATAACTAAAAATACAGAGCAAGCTGAGTGCATGTTACATCATTGCCTCACTCACCACTCACTGGCTGACCACCTATTCTTTGCCAGATTCTAAGCTCTGTGCTGGATATTATACCGAAAACATTTTTTTCCCCTCCTAAGCATACTTTCACAATCCATAGTTACTCCACTTCACTCCTCCAAGCTTTAAATGGCCTATGCTTTATTCTAAACATTTGAAACATTTAGAATGTTTAGCTAAGAAAGGCAGTGGTATACCAGAACCAGCTCATAACAACCTTAAAGTTTCAGGAATTTTGCAAGCTGACCATTAAACACAGCCATTATCAAAAATTGAATTATGCAAAATTTCAATTAAATAAATAATATTAAAAACAAAGGTAATGATACCTGTATACATCCCAGAGTATATTAAGCAGATAATCAAAAAGTATTGGCAAAGTCCCTTGAGGAATGGGGGGAAAAATATAGAATTATTAAACTTTACAACCAGGGAAACCCTGGATACTGTGTCAAACATTAGGGACACCTAAATCAATAGGCCACGCCCTTGATCTTGAGGCTTGCTCTTGTGAAGCTTATGTATGTAGTGGAGAAACTTAGCCTACCTATAGGTATGCCCAAGAGTCACCTCCAGAGAACCTCTTATGTTGCTCAGATGTGGCCTCACTCTCTCTAAGCCTAACTCTGCAAGTGAAACCACTGCTGTCCCCGCTATGCGGGACATGACATCCAGGGGTGTGAAAGTCTCCCTGGCGGCATGGGAGATGACTCCCAGGGATTAGCTTAGCCCTGGCACTGAGGGATCAACGATTCCATCCTGACAAAAAGGGGGAAATAAAATGTAACAAACAAGGTATCAGTGGTTGAGAGAGTTCAAATAGAGTTGAGAGGCTACTGTGGATTCTCAGTCTTAACACAAGCTTCAGTTAGACATTGCCACCTATCATAACCTGCCAACCCCCAACCAAAACCATTCCTGCCAATCCTAAAGAATATTTAGGGCATTATATAAGATTCTACAAAGGTTCCATGCACTAGGGTAACTTTCCAAACACCTACAACCTACAGATGGGTCCCTAGACAGATAAGTCATGAAATGCAGAGGGGCCACCCTCTCCAGAACATCAACTAGTTCCATCCCCCTATCACATATTATTGACAGCCCTTCCAACATGAAAATGTTAGAATGGGCATAGCCCAAATACCCCTAAAGAGTGGAAGAAAGCTCAAAGGTGATGGTGGAGAAGGTAGAGTATACAGAGAAGGTAGAGTTTAAAAAATGAGTAAGATTGCTGAATCATTAACTTCCTATTTCTTTTAGTCTCCAGTACCTTAGAACACCTAAAAGTAAAAACCTCAAATTGTGGAATTGTAACCCATACCACACTCTGAAATCTGTTCTACAACTAATCGTTGTGATGTACTTTGAAATTTATTGCTTTTTGTATAAATATCATTTTTCACAGAAAAAAGATAAAAAAAGAGGAGTATAATAGAGAAGATAGGATTTAACAAATGAGTATGACTGCTGAATCATTATATTGATATTTCTGTTGGTCTCCAGTGTCTTGGAGAATCTAGGAAAAAAACAAAAACAAAAACGAAAAATTGTGAAACTGTAACCCATACCAAACTTTAAAATCTGCTCTATAACTACTTGTTATACTTGTTATAACTACTTGTTGTACTTGGAGATTTATTGCTTTTTTGTATGTATGTTGTATTCCACAATTTAAAAAGAAGTTAAAAAGAAAACAAACGAAGGTAGTACATACTCAAAATTCACTACTTGGACACTACAACAGTGGCTCAGTGGCAGAATTCTTGCCTACTATGCTAGAGACCCAGGTTCGATTCCCGGTGCCTGCCCATGCAAACAACAAAAAAGAAAATTCACTACTTATTAATCATTTTACTTTATGGTATGCTACTGCACCTCAATTCTGCATTCAGTGGAGAGAAGCTGGTAGCTTGAATTTAGCCATCGTGGCAGTATTTACGCCACAGAAATGGGCAACAAACAAATCGCCTGCCGTCCCCTATAACACACGTAGCCCATTGTTAAACATCTGCCAGCACATCACTGGCCCTAGAAATAATCAAATCTGGTGGTTTTCACCCTAAGTTTCAGCCCCAAGTGATCCTCTGAGAGACATTCAGGAAGGGGAGGAGTAAGAGTTGGACAAGGTCAGAGCAGGTGGGGCTCTGCCCATTACCCCAGCCTCAAGTTAGGCCGATTCTATATTTGTTTGTTTTTAATGTGAGGGGAAAAGCTCTTTGCTCAGTTAAAAGAAAAAAACATGGAAAGTGACTAATCTGGTCAGATCTTCTTATCTGTCTCAGGAAACAGATTCAGAGTGAATTGACTTAGTCTCCCAAAATCTAGCCTATTGCCTTAGTTGGGGAGGCTGACCCCATGGCACCCCACATGTAGGAGAAACAGACTCCTGCGGACACTAACCAGGGGCGCACCTAGACGCTGAGTTCAAGGGACTCCCCACAGCTGCACCACTTTGCCCTGTGGGGAGAGTGGACACCAAGTCAAGCCTGGCAGCTGTTTTCCTTCCATAATAGAAGTCCCTCCTGATATTTCAGAGCGACTGGCTGGTTTTCTGAACCCATCTTCACTGACTGATTTGAGGCCAAATTGAATATCTTACTCTTGCCAACAGGTTTTTAAACTTGTTCTCAGCTTTTGGTTAGGGAAATCTGCCTAAAGCCTTAAAAAATAAATGAAACAAAACAGTTATTTCCTTTTTTATTAAGCAGAACCCTAGGTTGGTGTCAGGCACTGGCACAAGTAGGGAGAGAAAAGGATTTGGGAGTGAAAAGACAAAAAGAAACATTTAAAATCATTTTAGGGGTAAGAAAATTTAGCTACAGGGTCAAAGAGAATAAAATTCCCTGAGACTTTATGAAGCCTTGCCAATTACTTTTCTCTAGCAAAACCTGATCTCTTCTGTTATCAGTTAGTTATACTTTATCATGCAATCTCAATTACACGAAGCCCAGTGAATACAGGAAAGAGGCTCACAAACACGTCTTTGTGGTAACAGCACAGTGAAGAAATCTGTAATAAATGGTTAGGAACTGCTTATCCTGTAATGTATGAATCTCACTCTGATCACATATTGGATATTAAGGGTGCTCCCTTGTTGACATGGAGAAGTTTCAACATCTACACCACAAATAGACAGCTGTGTTTAGGACTGAGAACTCATCAGAAGGGCCTTAATTAAAAAAAAAAAAAAATCTCATGTTGACTTAAAGAATTTTTAAAAGTTCTGTCTTTCCTTCAAATGTCCTTCTTGTTTTAGTTTTCAGGAATTTATTTTCATGGGTGGGTAGTCTTCAAAGGATTTTCAATGTTAGCAGAAGCTACTGCTGATCTAGAGACAGGCAGGGTGGCTGAGCATGGCAAAGTAGCAAGGAGAGATCATTGGTCTAGGTGGAGAGGGCAGATGAATGTCAAACTGTCACTATCTAATACATATATTGAGTACCTCCACTCATGCATCTCCTCTCCCAGTGCCTGCTGTGCCACCCATTCCTTCCTGCTTTCCTGAATCCATTAAGAGTGACAAGCCTCTACAATGGGCTGCGCGATGGCAGATACACAGGCAAGTGATATTATCAAGTCCTTGCCTTTATGAGTTTACAGTTGAGCTGTGTTAGCTCTTAAAGAAAGTGATTGAAAATAAAGATAGTCCCTGTTTTACAAGCTGAGAGGATTCTAAGGGGATCGTGACCATAATTCTCTTTGGACCAGGAGTGGTGGTTTCATTCTGTCTTCAGAGAAAGCCTTTTTAAAGGCTGCTGAGCAAGACTTGTTATGAGCTGCAATAAAACTCCTTCCTGCCTCCCCAGACACGTACATTCAAACAAGTCAGGAATATGAATTTTTCCTGTCCCTTTAATGACCTCGGTAGTGAAAAAAAGTGAGAAAGAGATTGTTTATGCATTTCTACACCCCCCATTAGATTATTAACTGTTTGAATTTTAGAACTGAGGCAGGCTCTTCTTTGTATACTCTACAGCCCCAAGTGTTCTTTGCATGAAGTGGGTATTCACTATGTATTCTCTGAATTGAGCTGAATCTCTAGGAGGAAAGATAGACAGTTTTACAGAAACAAGTCCACTGCTCAAAAATGTCATTCCTCTCAGACAGTGGAGCCAGGCGAGGCCTGATTACCCCAGAAAAGAAGTCCACGTGACTCTGGGGAAGCCGGCACTCTCCTTTCCTCACAGGCAACCAGAGATCTGGGACCTGAAAACTCTGCCCAGCAATGTGGCATCACGAATAGCTGGAGATCCTGTTCTGTTGGTCCATCTTCAGGAGATAGGGAACAGAAGTAGGTTTTTGCTCTCAGGGTGTTAAAAATTTGCCCTCAGGAATCTGGAAATTTTCTTTCACGGAATGAGTTCTAGACAAGGAGCTGGCAGTGAGCTCCGCCTGAATTTCCTCCCATCATTCCTAGGTGTGGACTTGAATCTTCTGTAGCTGCGATGTTACTGTCCTGTGGTCTGCTCTGGATATACATTAGCTTGTTCACGGGAAAATTATGGTTGTCTCTAAACTGCCATGGTCAGAAGTTAAATCAATTCAATTCAACAGGTATTTAGTGTGTAGTTCAAGATAACAGTGCTCTCAAACCGGAAATGCAAATCAAAACCAAAGTGAAATACTGCATGATTCCATTTATATAATATCTAGAATAAGCCAATTCAGAGACAGAAAGTAGATTAGAGGCCAGGAGGAGAGGGTAACAGGGAGTTAATTCTTACTAGGTACAGCTTCTGTTTGGGGTGACAGAAAAGGTTTGGGTAACAGACAATGGTAATGTTAGCACAACATTGTATATATAATTAATGTGCTGAATCATACACTTAAAAACGGTTAAAATGGCAAATTTTGTTATATATGCTACCTCAATAAATTTTTTTTTGTTTAAAAGAGTGTTTTCAAACAACTTAGATTATTAGTGGAGAAGAACCCAGGAATCCAGAGAGGCAGCTCAGAAGAAGGCTAGCTTCTGAATGTTGAAGACTTCTCATTAAGATCTAGGCAAAGTACCCCAAACCAAAGAATAAGTAGAACCTGGGTTGCTGGGTGGGAAAATATAGGTCTAGGAAAATGTAATGTCCCTCATTTCATACTCATAAGTGTAAACTAAACATGGACTTGTGTTCCCTTGGCCAGTGACAATTTTAGGTACAGGAATGTGACCCAATGGTGGTTGATAAGAAGTACAAAGAAAAGGGGATGAGGAGAGGCTGCTGGGAAAGGCTAATCAATCAAACTGTGAGTCTTTATCAATCATTATTCAATTTCAGATAATAGCTATCACTCAAATTTCTCTAAGCAGGAAAGAATTTAATTTAGGAAATTAGGTGCTTAAAAATTCATAGACAGGGGTACAAGCGTAGTTCAGTGGTAGAATTCTTGCCTGCCATGTGGGAGGCCCAGGTTCAATTCCCAGCCCATGTACTTCCTCCCTCCAAAAAAAAAATTCAACAAATGGTGCTGCAATATTGGGATACTCACATGGACAAATAATGAAATGCGACCCCCACCATACAGCATACACACACAAAAAATTTCATGAGTGAATTCTGATACTGCTACAACATGCGGGAATCTTGAAAACATTGTGCTAAGTAAAATAAGCCAGACACAAAAGGACAAATAAAAATTTGATGCATGGGCCAGAGGAGCAGGTCTATGCCAGTTTGAATCTGTGGTGGACCCCAGAAAAGCCATGTCTTTTAATGCTCATTCAATATTGCTAGCTGGGAGCTTTTTGATTATTCCCATGGAGATGTGACCCACTCATTTGTGGGTGGTAACTTTTGATTAGATGGTTTCCATGGAGTTGTGCCTCTACTCATGCCAGGTGGGTCTTGATTAGTTTGCTGGAATTCTTTAAAAGAGGAAGCATTTTGCAGAAAGAGAGAGAATGATGAGAGCCACAAGGAAAGCCCACACAGCCTGAGTCCTTTGGAGAAAAAGAAAGAAAACACCCCTTAGGGAGCTTCATGAAACAAGAAGCCTGGAGAGCGAGCTAGCAGACGTCACCATGTTCACCATGTGCCTTTACAGTTGAGAGAGAAACCCTGAACATCATCTTCTCTTGCTGGTGCCTTAATTTGGACATTTTTATAGAATTGCTTTAATTGGGACATTGTCATGGCCTTGGAATTGTAAACTAGCAACTTAATAAATTCCCCCTTTTAAAAGCTGTTCTGTTTCTGGTATATTGCATTCTGATAGCTAGCAATCTAGAACAAGGTGCTAGGCTGTGCCTACTGCAATAATCAGAAGAACAATGCAGAAATGTCTGTCAGAGTGGCTGCTGCCTGTGCCACAATCAGGAAGCTGGCAGCAATGGGAAGTCAGCACAGCAAGTGTGGCTCCCAACATATAGAGGATCATTATTTTAGCACATCTGCATTCCATCCCTGCTCACCAGTAGAGAGGCTCCAACTTAGAGAAATATAATAACTAGTTCAAGGCCACAAGGTTCATAAAATAAAGGTTAGAACCCAGATCTTCTGAATCCAAATCCAAAGAATTTCACTCAGACGTTGGGGAGGCATCTGTTACCAACACAAACTCCCACTGTAGCTTACTGTGTCAGAGAATTCAAAGGGATGGCTTCTCATTCCAGGCTGCCTAAGTTACTGGACCCTCTCTATCCAAAGAAGAAGTCTGCTTCCCATCGAGCTGCCTCCTTTCTAAACCAGAGCAGATTTTCCCAGCTACCTTCTGGAGAGGAGAGAGCATAGGAGTCTGCATTGAGGACCTATGGTCTGGGTAGCCTTGTGCTGGCCTAGCAATTTACTAGGGGTGGGCAGGTGCCTTCTAGATAATGGCCAAGTCACATCACTGCCCCCTCTTCTGAATACAGGTAAAGTCCTCCTGCCAATTTGTGATCAGGGTAGTAGATGGTCCATTAAGTTAAAATGCTATTTATAGGAGGAACCATAAAAAATAATAGAAATATATCTTGAACTGTTTTTTTTTAAATTCCCATCCTAGCCCTGTTCTCTGAGCACCATATCTGTACCTTAAACTTTTTAAGCTGTTTTAACTTAAAGCATATATTCAGGAACCAATTTTTCAAGGTAGGATCAAGACAATTCCTTATTAATTGGAGCTCTGTTTTATTTCCCCTGCGTTAACTGTACCCACAATTTATACAGTGGTGAACACAGTCTCCACATTCATGGAGTTTACATTCTATTGGAATCTTCTATAAATTCCAATTTGATATCTTTAGAGGGAGAACTTAGAGACACAAAACAATCTGTGTCCAGAATTACCCTAAGAGAATTATGATTTTTTTCCCAGTCTTTTCCACGTCTTTCCCATGCCGATTCAATAGCAAATTAAGCCTTTTCAAAGTACACAACTTAAGTTTTCATAGGAACAAGAAATATATTTTGTATTCATGTTTCATTGGTTTTCACAACAATTAAATTGTATAATCAGAATTACATGTACAACAGGGAGAAACGGGTTTGGGAACAAATAGCACTGACACCTGGTGAGTACTCAGTCAATTTGCGGGAGCAGAAGTAGCTGAGAATGCCTCAACTAGTTGAGTATCTCACTTGCTGTGAGCTTAGTGGGTCTCCTGGAGGAACTGGAGAGGGTCTGTCAACCTGATGACTTGATTAGGTGGAGGTCAGTTTCGGGAGCTTCTGCCACCCTGGCTCGCCTGGCTTCTTCAGACCAAATGCATATTGGACTTTGATGGTGGCTTATGGCACTCCTTTAATGAAGGCTCAGGTATGTGTTCCAAAGCTTTCTAAAGGTGGGAGAGGCAGGGAGTGGTACCTTTGCTTAGCTAAGATTTTTGTTCGTTCTTGCATGGGCAGGTACTGGGAATTGAGCGGGGTCTCCGGCATGGCAGACGAGAACTCTGCCTGCTGAGCCACTGTGGCCCGCCCTTGTTTTGTTTTTTATAAGATTCATAAAGGGGAAAACGTACCTCTGCGTTGCCTTTTTGGGATGTCTTATGTAAATGTTCTCCACGCCTCTGCAATACTCCCTTCTGTCTCGCCCTTGTCAGGGACCCCATCTCCTTCCTCACGCACAACACTTCTACCCACAGGACAATGCAGTCCTGGCCAGTTCCTTCGTGTGCCTTATAAACTCAGTCCCTTCAGGCATTAACCGGGTGTCAGTGCTTTTTCCTGTAGCTCGGACTTGTGCTAGCCCTGCAGGGGGAAGAGGTAAAGTCTGGTACATGGACGGGGGTATGTGAGGGGACGCAAGGGAAGACTGGCCTCTTTTCAACTGAATGCAAATTAAAATTACCACCACAAAAATACAGATTTCTTTAGAAAACTACTCTTGTCTGGTCTTCTTTACTTCTCACGAAAAAATACATACTTCTCTTATTACTGTGACTTGGCTCCTATTCTCCCGGCCTGAATTTCAAGGACAAACAGCCCTACTCTTAACTGAAAACGCCCTTGCCGGAACCATCCAGGATAAATAAATAGTGTACCTCCGATGCTCAAGTTTTCCCCTGGATAACAGAGGTGGGTATTGTAAGGACCCAGAGCCCGGGCCGCCCCCTCCTCTATTCTGAGAGTACGTCACACCCCCGCCCATAGGCCTAGACCACACTAACCGCCACAGAGCCCGAAACTCCGCTCTGCTAGTAGCCAAATCTCACGGGAGTCTGCTGAAATCACGTTGTACCCAAATCTCGCGAGATTCCCTTCAACTTTACAAACTGTCCTCGTGGCCCGACTTGTTCTCTGTCTTTCTCGCTTGGTTTTGGGCTGGGTGCAGTCTTCTATTTCCCAACCGGCCACCATTGAGAAAAATAATTCCCCTGCCCGAAGTTCTTAATTAAAACTCATGGCTAATCTTCTCTCCGGCGTTCTTTGGTCTCGGGGTTGCGCTGGGCTGGAAGAGGTCTTCAGTTCATGCGCTACCAGCGAACACTTGCTCTGCGGCAGTGCCTGCTGCCCTCCCATTTGCAAGGGAATGGAAAGAGAATATGTGCCTGTGTATTCTGACTACCAAAAAGAGCAAGCCATGTTAGGAGCAAACAAGCAAGAATAATGGTAATAAGTCAGTGATTAAGATTGTTCAGTGCCCCCATAGTGCTCCTAGAGTAACAGTGGTGGAGATCATTTATTCCAACCCGCCTTGTTACAGATAAGGAAACTGAGTCACTTTGGTAAAATGAGGTGCAGAAGACAGAGCTGTCCGGAGGCAAAACTGTCATCAGAAATGTCTGACATTCAGTCATTTGTTGCATCCACCATACCAGCTGTTCTCAAAGTGTGGTCCATAGACCTCTGAGGATCCCTGTGATCCTTTCAGGGGTTCATTAAGTAAAAACTAGCTTCACAATAATACTATGATTTTTTTTTTTTTTTTTGCCTGTCTTTGTGCTGGCATTTGCACTAATGGTACAAAAGCCATGGTGAGTAAAACTGCTGGCACTTCAGCATGAATCAAGGCAGTGGCACCAAATGACTCGTCATCAGTGTATTCTTCACTGCCACACTTGCAGTAAAAAAGCAAATGCAAGTTTCACCTAAGGATGTCCTTAATGAAGCAGTAAAACTTACTATGTTAAATACCAATACTTTTTAAAAAATATCCTGTTCAACAAAATGGGAAGCAGGCATAAAATACTTGACTGCATTCCCAAGTATAATGGTTATCTCTTGGGAAAGTACTTAGGTGATTGAGCTGTGGGCTGAATGAGCCACTTTTTTCATGGAACATTTTTTTTTCTTGCTTGAATGAATGACAAAGAATGCTTTTTCAGACTGGATATTTGGGAGACATTTGCTCAAATATGAACAAAGCAAGCTTGTCACTTCAAGAAAAACAACTGATAGTATTTGTTGCCAGTGGTGTTGAGCTTTCAAGCGAAAATTAGAATTTTGGAAAACTTGCCTCTACCACTGTGAAGCTCCACAGTTTTCTAATACTTTAGGACTTTTCTGAGATCGATGGTGATATTAACAAATGTGATTTTTTATTTTTATATTATGTAATGAAATGTGTCAACATTTCAATATCTGCATAACTCAATGAACCAATATATTCCAAAGAACAATGCATGGTATTACAAAATCATGCATGGGTAAAAGTGCATAATTCAAAGTGCATGAGAGACCTTTGGATTTTAATATAATAAAATACTAAAAGTTCATTGATATAATTTTGGTTTCCACATGGGCAACTGACCTTTAAGAAACTTAAGTTTTGATGCAGTATCAAAAATGAATACTCACAGTTAGCTACAAAGACTATGAAAATAGTCCTTTTCCCATCTACATATCTGTGTCAGGCCAGATTTTCTTCATATACTTCAACTAAAACAACATACTATAACAGACTGAATTTAGAAGCAGAAATGAGAATCATTTCATTTACCTTCTGTTAAGCCTGACATTAAAGAGGTTTGCCAAAATGTAAAACAATGTTACTCTTCTCATTAAATATTTTTTGTTTCGAAAGATATGATTCTTTTTCATACACATGTGTTATGCTCACATATAATAGGGTCTACTATTGCTATTTTAAATGAATTAATTAAAAATTAAAAAATTTTTATTGATAGCTATCACCCGTATAACTTTTAAGAGAGTAAAGGGGTCCTGTCATGGTCAGGTTCATGTGTCAACCTGGCCAAGTTGTGGTACCTGTTTGTCTGGTTGGGCAAGTGCTGACCTGTCTGCTGCAATGAGGACATTTCACAGAATTAGATCATGATCACATCAGCTGCATCCACAGCTGATTACATTTGTAATCAGCCAAAGGGGAGTGTCTTCTGCAAAGAGTGACGCTTAATCTAATCATGGAAAGCCTTTTAAGGAAGATTCAGAAGAGACAGGCTTTCTTCCTGCTTCGGCTGGCGAGGCCTGGCCTGTGGAGTTCATCCAGACCCTCCATCAGAGTCATCAACTTCATAGACTGCCCTGCGGATTTTGGACCCTGCATTCCGACAGTCACGTGAGACACTTTTATAAATTTTATATTTGGGAATGTTCCTTGTTGATTCTGTTTCTCTAGAGAACCCTAACTAATACAGGTCCCGAGACTAAAAAGTTTGAGAACTGTTGCCTTATACCATTCTGCCCTCCAAAGTGGACTGAAGGAAGGTACTTCTTTCACCTTTACCCAAATAAATCTCTGCTGTTACTGTTATACTTTTAAACACCAGCCTGCCCTCTTCTTCCACAACTGCCAAAGAACTGCAGCTTCACCAAATCAAAGGACCCAAAACAAAAAGAGAAAGCAAAAGAAGAGAATAAAGGCCTTTTCCAGAGGCCTACAAGCTGACCAAGGCCCACCTCCCCTCCTGGCCACCTGGTAGGAGGAGTTGCCTCTTTTTTTTTTTTTGCATCACTGGGCTTCACCTCATACCCATCCACCCACTCCTCCACCCACTCCCACCCACTATGTCTCCCCACCCATCCGGAGCCCTATTGCACAAAATACAAACAGACTTAGTACAGCTTTGGGCTCATCTCTGCCCTCAGTCCCCCATGCCCTATCCACCCTCTCTGGGATTTATGGTGTGTGGAAAGGCTCCCCATGCCCCCCAGTTCTAAGTTCAGGCTTAGGGCTGAGATAAAGGGGAAGGCCACTGTTTCTGGGTTGAAAAGAAAATGTAAATCCCTCACAGGCCACAGGCCAGGAGCTACCAAGAGACCAATTCCCTGTTAGTAAACAGGGCTGCCTGGGCCATCGTTCTCTTCTTTGGTAACCTGTGGGGCACCTATTGATTTCACATGCTGGTCCTTCATAAATTAGAACAGGGATGTCTCCCGGTTGCTCTGTAACTGCGTGGATGATGAAATTGGCCCATGAATACTATGGCACCACAAATAGTGAAGCGTATTGTGCTGGTTTGAAAGGAAGTATGCCCCCTAGAAAAGCCATGTTTTAATCAAAATCCCTTTTTGTAAAGGTAGAATAATTCCTATTCAATACTGTATGTTTGAAACTGTAATCAGATCATCTCCCTGGATGATGTGATTTAGTCAAGAGTGGTTGTTAAGCTGGATTTGGTGACGGCATGTCTCGACCCATTTGGATGGGTCTTGATTGGTTTATTGGAGTCCTATAAAAGAGGAAACGTTTTGGAGAATGAGAAATTCAGAGAGAGCAGAGAATGCTGCAGCACCACGAAGGAAAGAGTCCACCAGCCAGCAACCTTTGGAGATGAAGAAGGAAAACGCCTCCTGGGGAGCTTCATGAAACCGGAAGCTAGGAGAGAAAGTTAGCAGATGATGCCGTGTTCTCCATGTGTCCTTCCAGCTGAGAGAGAAGCCCTGACGATGTTTGCCATATGCTTTCTCACTTGAGAGAGAAACCCTGAACTTCATTGCCCTCTAAAACCAAGGTATCTTTCCCTGGATGGATACCTTTGATTGAACATTTCTATAGACTTATTTTAATGGGGACATTTTCTCAGCCTTAGAACTGTACACTAGCAACTTATTAAATTCCCCTTTTTAAAAGCCATTCCGTTTCTGGTATATTGCATTCTGGCAGCTAGCAAACTAGAACAGATTTGTGGAAACTTGGCCAGGTGAAGGCACCTAGTTCTGTTGCTGTGGACATGATCCAATGGTACGTGAACCTCATCTGTTGCTAATTTACATCTACAGTCA
>PVIY010006532.1:48649-87159 GCA_004026745.1 Myrmecophaga tridactyla | reverse complement strand
CAAAAGAGGCCCTCCTGGGGGTGACTCTTAGGCCTAAATTTTAAGTAGACTTGACCTATCCTTTGTGGGGTTAAGTTTCATATGAACAAACCCCAAGACTGAGGGCTCAGCTTATAGCTTTGGTTGTCCACACTGCTTGTGAGAATATCAAGAATTCAACTTGGGGGAAGTTGAATTTCTCCCCGTTCTCACCATTCCCATAAAAACATTTTTTAAAAAAACAGTAGATCTCAAGTATTTCACTGCACCAAGAAAAATATGAAAAGTCAAACATTCTGATTTTCAGAGATAAATATATAAGCTAAACAAACAGTAATGTAGGAAACAGTAATGTAGGATGCCAAAATGCGCTCACCCAGTGATTTTTTAAATTAGTTTTAATCTTCATTTTTTTGTGAACTAAGGCATCATAGAATAAAGAACACATAGGACATATGAACAGTTCTGAGCATGGTGATAAAATGAGCACCCGTGTACCTCTAAGCCTAGTAGTAGAGCGTGCACTACCAGTCCCTTTACCCCCTCCCCTGCACCCCCCCGGTGGATCCTGCTTTGTCTACACCCAGAAGTACCCACTTCCCTGACTTCCACCTTCGTCCATCAATTGCATTTCCTTGCAAAACATTTTTCTCAAAGGCCGGAAGAGATTTTCTTAGATTTGCTAGTTTGGGCCTGATACAAATGACATCACACCCATCCTTTATTTTTAGGATTGAAAGAAAAAAGACACATAATTGGCTAATTAATTCAAGGCTGACATTTCCACTGAGTCTCTTGGCACCATGGAGGAACCAAGAATTTTCCCCAAGGAGAGTTGGCTCTCAAGATCCATCCGGCCTCAGGATATTCTTCAAATGGTAGTGATTGGCGTTATAAACTCCAGGGTATGTGCTTTGAATAACAGTAAACACTTTTAATTGGAACCGCCCAGATGTAACCTGCAGGCATAATAGGTATAACCTATAGATACAACATCCATAATTTACTATAGATACAATGTAATATATGAGAATGCCCTGAAGTGGGTTTATAATCATTGTTTGCATATGTGTTTCTTATTTCAGAATTGAAGACAAGGATGTATAGTTACAATTGCGTTTCTATTTAAATCCAGAAATAATGCTAATATTCTCCATCACTAAAGAAATACTGGTTTGGTATACTTATTATTAATAATTTCAAGAGCCAAAATATATTACAGAACAAAATTACTGCTATTTTGGCCTTAGTAATCCTCCAAGATAATCACATATCTGCTCTGCCACTACTTTCATTAGAGTTTTACTCCTACCTGTACCTTACATAGTTTTCTAATTAAAGGTATTTTACACAAGTGTTATAAATCATATTTTATTGAGCTTCCTTAGGTAAACATGCATATATATGAACCTCCAAATTTGTGTGCAGTCACAGTCATTTTGGTTACAATTAAATAGAAGTGACAATAGCTTAAGAAACAACGTGTTTTTAGTATATCTAGCATATTTCCCATTAAATTAAGTGTCACCTTCACTATTTTGTAATGTTAATAATTGTCACTATTTTGACTGTGGGGCATTTGGTTTTCACATTTAACTTCTGGTATGGTTATCGAAGTAACTGATCCATGAATATACCCATACCAGCTAGCCGCCTGCAGTCTCATGGAGGACACAGCAGAAGTAAATAAATTACATGAATATAAGACATAAATGTTTAGTCATGTGAATCATTAATAAACATAGTTTAGTAATAAGAATATTGATGAATAAGACATCTCCTTCTATATCCACCTGAATTAGAGTTTGTCTGGCTTATGATGTTAATTATTAAAATACTCCTCTTTTTTGAAAACAGGATATCAAGATATAAGATGTATTATCCACTTGGTCAAAATTTGGGAAGAAGGGTGCACGGGTGGTTCAGTGGCAGAATCCTCGCCTCTCCTGTAGGAGACCCGAGTTCGATTCCCGGATCACGGACCTCCCAAAAAAAACTGGGGGAAGAAACATTGTGATTTTCAGGGACAGCCCATCCATGGCTCACTCCAGCTGTGCTGCTCTGACATCTTATTTGAGAATCGCTTGAATGATTGCAAGTTATAAGAGTCTGTGCTATTTTAATCAGTCCTCAGCTACTGAAAATCAGATGCTCTCTTTTGTAGGTCACTGGCCTTCTAAAGTTCTGTGCCAGTTTCAAATGCTCGTGTATCCCAGAAAAGCCATGTTCTTTAATCCTGATTGAATATTATAGGGGGACTTTCTGACTGGATTTTTTCCATAGAGATGTGACACACCCAATTGCAGGTATGACCTTCTGCCCAGATGGAGATGTGCCTCCGCCCATGTAAGTGTGTCTTGATTAGCTCACTGGAGTCCTTTAAATGGGGAGATGTTTTTGAGAAAACATGGTTGAGTCAGAGTCGGCAGAGATGCAGACATTTGGAGATGCTTGGGGTGCTGCAGAGCCCATGTGCCTTCCCATAAGATGCTATGCAAGGCAGAACCCAGGGCTGTGTGGAAGCTAAATGAAAGTCCACAGATGCTCAGAGAGGAAACCACTGCCATCAGAAGCTGGAAGCAATGGAACCTGGAACAAGAACCAGCAGACGCCAGCCACATGCCTTCCCATGTGACAGACATCAGCCTTCCTTGAGTCAGAGTAAATATCTCTGGAAGCATTAGCTTGGATATTTTGATGGCCTTAGACCTGTAAACTTGTAACTTAATAAATTCCCTTTATAAAAGCCATGTGATTTCTGGTATATTGCATTCTGGCAGCATTTAGCAAACCAAAGCAAGGTCCAAAAGCTCCTGCTAAACTTTATCCTCCCAATTCGGATGAAATTGGTTTATCCCAGAAATATCTTATAATGCAGGATAAGAGCAAAAGCTTTTTTGTCAGGCACCCTGGGCTGAGGCCTGACTCTTTCACTTACAATAAAGTGTACCATCTTTAGAGATTTATTTAAAGTCTCTGTGTCCCAGTATCCTCATGGAGAAAGTGGGTAAAAATAATAGTATCAGCCTTATAGGGTTAAGGTGAGAATTAAATGAAAACACATGTGAAGCCTTAGAAGCGAGCCCAACACATAATGAGCATAATAAACCCTAAAGGAGCCAGCTCTATTACCAACCCAAGCAACATTTATTATACATAATTGATAAGTAGGCGAATGAGCCCAGAATAGTTTTACTTGAGTTATCACAGGAAATCACGAGCACACTGTGGGTTAAAGTAAAAATGCCCCAGGGTCCTTGGTCTTAGTAATGGGTCCATTCTCCATCTTTTGAGAACAAAATGTTGAATTCCTCATGATACCAGGAATTGTGGCATTGGCCACATAAACTTTATCCATATTTTGCTCACTTAGTACCAGGAACATTGCAAAGCATCCTGTCCCTAACCGTTGACGGAGTGCCAGGGAAGGGCTGTGTCTAGCCACCCCGTGTCCCCCTGAGCCGCCTGTCTTACCCATGGTGGGCGCTCAGAAAGTGCAGGTTGGGGAATTTCTTTCTCATGGCCCCTGTGAGGGCTGTCCTCATTTCCTGATCCAATGGAACCACGGATGACAAGGCCACCCTGTGTGGATGAAGAAACGGCCTCATTTTTTTGTATCTCTTATTTGCCTATATTCTAAACTTCTAGCATTCTCCCTGAATATCACATAATTGCAGCTCGCTGTAAATACTATAGGTGCGAAAAGAATACATTGTCAGTGAGGTAAATTGCGCTGCAGACCACATGCACTACCAACAGCGTCCGACAGAGGGCGCAGGTGCTCTGTGCCACGCAGCGATGAGCCCAGGAGTGGTTTAAGTATTACGTTTGCTCGGAATAATTGAAGTGAGACCATGTTCCTTAAAGAAAACAGAACAAAACCTCAGTAGTTTTAATGCCATATAACACATGGCCATATGCAATGTTAATATACATAAAAAAGAGAGAAAAAAATGATAATTGAGCTTTCCTTTTTGAATGAGTTCACTAATTACCCTCCTACCATATGGATGTAAAATTAAAGCTCTAATTTATGTGTGCTAACACTGTATACCCTCACTCAATTCTATTTAATATTCTAAGCTTTTATATTTTAACAAAAGCATGTACTTTTGCATTTTACATTGGTTAGAAAGTCATAGACTCACTATACCTATTTGCTTTTGTTTTAACAGTAATAAAACTCCCCAAGGGCGTGATTAGAAGACTATATTCCATGCATACAATCCAGTTTCTATTTTTCAAAATTAGCATGAAACAGCATGCAAAACTGTCAGCAGCAAGCAAAAAAGCAAGATGGACAAGTCTTATAAAAAATGCCCCCAGGAGGTTAATTTCTATTCAGCTTTTATTTTTCATGCATTAGTTCAGCATTTAGATGAATTACAGTTTAGGAGCAAGAATCTTTGTGATGTCATTATTTCCTTCATGTGCATGTGTGTGCCCGGAGGGATGTTAGACATGACCGTGGATAAATACAGATACGTGTTTAGGCCACTTGGGAACTTTTAACCTGGAAGCATCTTGGCATTGATGATTCTGTTCAATATGGCAACAATTTTCAACCCAGATGCTGCATGGACATTTGTCATTCTTTTGCCTGCCCGTGTGTCCCTATATCTGGGATACAATCATGAGCACTATGAGTCTTAGAGGAAAGACTTAATGTCATGCCACAGAGACAGACAATGCCTGCCGCTTGCGTCCCCATTCTTCCTGCATCTGAGTATTGGAACTCTGCCCAGACACTGCCCTGGGGGCTGGTGGCCCCATGAGTGGCTGTGAGCCGTCCCTGACTGTCCCTGGTCTTTCTCAGGGCAGCAGGGCTGGCCAGGTACATGGCATTTCCCGGGGCTCCATGGTGGCAATGGAGCTTCCCCAGCGATGGGTCTGAGGGATTTGGGGAGCTGCCCCCACTCGTGTAATGTCAAGCCTGGTCTCCAGTCCAACTCTTCATTCTGGGAAATACCTTGTGGTAGTTAAGTTCAGGTGTCAACTTGGCCAGGTGAAGGTGCCTGGTTCTGTTGCTGTGGATAGGAGCCAATGGCATGTGAACCTCATCTGTCACTGCTTACATCTGCAGTCGGCTAGGAGGTGTGCCTGCTGCAATGAATGATGTTTGATTAATTGGCTGGTGCTTAAATGAGCTCAGCGTAGCACAGCCCAAGCAGCTCAGCATACCTCATCTCAGTACTTGCAGCTCAGCCCAGGCCTTTGGAGATTCAGAAAGAAATCACCCTGGGGAAAGTTGTTGGATCCCAGAGTCCTGGAGAGAAGGCCAGCAGAGATCACCCTGTGTCTTCCCATGTAAGAAAGAACCTCAGAAAAAAGTTAGCTGCCTTTCCTCTGAAGAACTATGTGTTTTTAACTAAATAAATCCCTTTTATTAAAAGCCAATCCATCCCTGGTGTTTTGCATTCTGGCAGCTTTGGCAGACTGGAACATGCCTCTTTTTCTTTTTTTATTTTACAACTTACTTCAAAAGTCAAGTTCTGTTGATATTCAACGACATATAATGGTGGCATGGTTCTCATTTGAATTTATTCTTCCCAGAAAAGGGAATGTAAACCCTCCCTCTGCTATTGTAGGAGATGGAATTGTCGTGAGCTGCTCAAAAGAAGAGGCGGCAGCCCCACGTGGGCTGACACGAACAGACTGTTGCTGAGCAGCTGGGGTCCAAGCAGGGTGGAATCAGGGGGTGGCCACCTCTGCAGGCGGAGCCCCTTTCCTGCGGATAAAAGGATATAGAGAAAGCCCTGGGACTCCTCAGAGCCAAAGCACGGGTGCTCTACTTCTTCCCTGTGCTCCCTCATGGACCTCCTTCCTGATACCTTCTAAAATTTGAAATCCCCACCAAGGCGATGGACCCAGATAACCAGTCAAGACTCTTTTCAATCATAGAAGAAGCCCACCCAGCCCAAAACCTATCCCTATAAGATGGACAAACCCCTGTCTAATAGGAGTCAAGTTAACTTCCTTTTTCCAGCTGTCAAAATCACTTGCCATCCCCAGAAGATCGAAGGTGCTTCTGTTTTTACACCTAACAGGCTTCCTTGCTGCAGCAAAACTGTTGGTGTCCCAAATAAAATGCCGTAATCTGCAAACTCCACTCTCCCTTGCCCTTTGACAAAGTAGGGTCTGAGCGGGTTTGGGAGCAGAGCCTGAAAGGAAAGAGGCTGAAATGGGAAGCAACATGGCAGCCGCAGTGGGCAGTGAGATGGACAGACATACAGAACATTCAGCAAGAACTAAAATGAAAGGAACAGAAGACTATAAGCTCACCTAAACAATGAATGCTCTTGCTGCCAGTTTTTTGGTGAGGAAAATTGAAAGTTTAAATCAAAATCGCACAAAGGCATATATAATTCATTAGAGTATACTTTAAATGTAAAGGGCAGCTATTTCTCATTAGTTTGTGTAGATTCTATGGATGAAGCTCCATATTTTTCTTATTGCGTGTTGAATAACATCATGTCCCCAGCTGTTATCACAGGCACGTTAGGAGGTGATACTTCCAGCTCCTTTCCACACACACACACATCCCTCTTTCAGGGGCTTCAGATGACCTTATGAGCTAGTAATCAGCATTCCCCTATCCCATAATTATGATGAGAAAGCGAGGCACAGCACGGCTAAGGAAATTGCCCAAAGTTGCCCAATTCAGAGGTAGTAGACCCAGGAGGCTCCACAAGTCTGTGTCCTCTCTGACTGAGGGAAGTGTGGGTTCTGGGAACCCCACTGAAAACTGAAGGCTGTTTCCTTTCACTCCTAAAGCATGCACCCAAACTATTTGTGTAAGAGTCCGGAGGAAACTGGGCAAAGTACAAGTTCAGAAAATTCATAGAAGAGGGACTGCAAAGAGCTAAGCAGCATGTTTAAAATTTAAAAAGTTAAAACTTACCATAATATAAAAATTCAAAATATGCTACACCTTTTCCCATATCACACTTTTCAAATGTTAAAAAAAAACGATGCACAATATTGATGGATCTTTATACCAAGTCCAGAGTATATAAACATCTCCCTGTGCAGAACCCCGATTTCCTCAGTCTCAGAGCACCACACAAACTCCATGTAACAGCCCAGGGCAATTCTTCAAAGATCCCCTCTTGGACAGCTGTAAACTCTCATGCCACGATGCAGGCATACAAATTCATTTTCACACCCATTAGATCAAGGATAGATCACAGTCCTCCCTCCAACAGGTGCGAGGGTGTGAACTAATCCCTGGGGGAGAGAATATGGGTCTCAGGGTGAGACGGAATGGCTTTAGATCTGGGCCGTGCCACTTGCCAGCTGAACTCCTGAGGTCATGTAACTGCCACCTTGGTTTCTCCTAAGTTCTGCCCTCTGTCATCACAGAGGCGTTACATACACAGCGGGTTTCCTACTTGTCCAACAAAAGATGGACAGATGCTCTATGGTGGTCAGTCTTTCCATCACCAGAAAGTTTGAAGGGTCCCGCTCTGGGGAAATGGAGATAGAAAGCTTCCCACTGGGGTGGCCAGGGAATGCGTCTTGTTTGTTTTCTATTTAACACTGCGTCTTGCTCTGGGACTCCAACTCCCCCAACAGCAGGGAAAGCCTCAAATGTGCCAATAGAATGTAACGATTCCCCTTGTTTAATGCTGTCAGTTTGGAGTTTGAACCCCTCTCAGAGCTTTTCATTCTTTTGCAAAGCCCTTCCCCTCCGGGTCCAACTGCCTACAAGGGTGGGGTACTGGGCCTGGGGACACAGGAGATTGGGAGGGGGTGGGGCCTCGGGCCCCCGCCTTCCTGGGCCAGCTTCGTTCTCAGTGCCGGTGGGTGGTAGGTGGCCTGACTGGCCCAGTCTGGAGCCCTGAATGAGTCCCGGGCAGCCTCCCCTAGGCTTCTGCGCCCACCCGCTGCGCAGCGCCCACTGCTGAACCTCCTGCCTAATGCCCCCTGCCCCAGATGTGAGTACACAAGCTATGAGGCCCTGCTGCCTGGACCCCTCTCTTCCGGGGGCCCGTGGGGCCCTTGTGCAAGTCTCCTCTGGAGGACCAACTCCTCCGTGCTGAGTGTGGACAGAGGTGGTGCCTGGACGTGCTCCCTCTGCACCCAGGCCAGGATGCCTCGAGGAAGCAGAGACACGAGGCCAGATGTTCACATTCTCCTTTAGCTTATTTAGTGCCTCTCTCTCTCTTTCTCTCCCTCAAATCATCCTATTCTCCTTGCCCCATCTCGCAACCCCCATCCTTCTCACCTTTGATCACATTTCAGGGATGGAGACACTGGATCTTTCTCCTGGACTCAGGTAACGTCTCCATGTGGTAAATTCCCCTGCAACTCTCCCCATTCCTTCTAACAGGGACACCTTTCCCCCCGTGCTTGGCCCCTGCGTGACCATCTGCGCTGACAGACGTGGCTTTGCATTCTAGTTCTTCTTCTATGGTCGCTGTCTCTAACTCATCTAAAAATTTGAGGTATTAAGACGTTGTCTTTGACAAATTTTTATTATAGTAACAATTCAAAATTTCCCATTAAAAAAAATGCCAGAGGCCCGGGTTGGATTCCCTGGTGCCTGTCCATGCAAAAAAAAAAAATTCCCATTTTAACCACATGCAAGTGTAAGATGCAATATATAAATTATACTCACAGCACCGTGCTATCAATACCGAGATCCATTACCCCTAGTTTTTCATCACCTCAAACAGAGACTGTTTACCCATTAAGTGATCCTCTTTCTTCCTGCCTCTGCTCCTGTCCTCACCCCTGCTAATGATAAACTATTACCTGGCTCTATGGAGTTGGCTTCTTCTAGGTATTTTAGGTAAGTGAGATCACACAACGCTTGTCTCTGCATCTGGCTTATCTCGTGCTGCACGGTGTCCCCAAGGCCCACCCATGTTGCTGCGTGTATCCGAACTCCATTCCTTTCACAGCACGGCAACATTTCACCATGTGCATATGGCACGTTCTGTTTGCTCGTTCACTTGAGTTGCTTCCTTCTTTTGGCAATTGTGAATAGTGCTACTGTGAACATCAGTGTGTGAAGGTCTGAGTCCCTGCTTTGAATTCTTTGGGTCGTATACCTAGAAGTGGGATTGCCAGGTCCCATGGTAATTCTATTTTCTATTTTCCATTTTCCAAGAAGCCACTGAACTGATGGTTGTTGCACCACTCTTCCATTCCAAAGGGCATGTGTACAAGGAGGGGACAACTTGCCATTCACCACAGATGTGGCCTTAGATCTGCCCACGTGCCGCAGTTGGGCTGTGATTGTTTAGCACTATGAGATTTGCCTTGCTCCCCAGAGGAAGAAGTCTTTCTGAGCCATCCTGTGATAGTGCCGGCAAGACCAGCTGTGGGTCTCAGAGACCACTGGGCCCATTTCTTTGTCCAGCCACACTTGTCAGCTCAGAGAAAGATGAAGAGGCTGTTTGAAAAACTGTTTAGCATAGGGCTGACCACAGAGAAGGTAATATTGAACGATATTAAGCATTGCCTTTGACAGGGAATAAATAATTTATAACAAACAAAAAAATACACCAAACCATTTTTGGAGTGTGTTTGGTGGATATGGAGTGTGTGTAAATAAAATTAATTTTAAAGTCCATTGCAGACCTCTAGCATTTGAAGTCTTACAACTTCTATCTCCCTGTGCTTAAGCCAAAGCAGTGTATTATCCAAGAAGTTGGCCATGTCTAAATTAGCAAGTGATCCAGTGCAGCTTAACCCCAAGACTAAAGAAAACACCTGGCAAAAAATTTCCCTTTTAATTTGGGACTTACTGGCAGGAGATGGCTCTTTCCTGATGGCAGCCAGTTGGGAAATGGAAATCAGTGACCCGTGCCTTCCATAGCAGAGCCTCGGGACCTGGCCCCAGGGAAGTCTCAGCTGAGTCTCATGAGAGTTGAGTACAGCAGTGAGGAGGCTCAGTGACCTTCGAACTCTGTGTTCTGGTCACGTGGGCCGCGGTGTGCTCGAGGCTCCACCTTTACCCTAAGAGAGGGGGGTCCTGACCCCTGGGCTGCTGCAGTCCCCAGGGCAGACATTGTATTCATAATTCCACAACAACATCACCAGAGACAACAGAACACCAGGAGCCCCCCGATAGAGACAACAACTTCACAAAGTGGCCAAAAAAAGAGAACCAAACCATTCCCTGACAATTGACAAAACCTGTGAACTCAGTCCCAAATGGAAAGGTTCCCTTCCAGATCTTGTGATGTGCTGAATTCTGCCAGGCCAGCAGGGTGGTCCAGTTCACAGGAGCCACAGTTCAAGGCGGGACGGTAGCTCCCGATGGTGCACCAGCATTGGGATTCATTGTGCATGCAGGAAATATTTTCTGTGACCCCATGGGTGAACAAGATATAGGCTAAATGTTCACCAGCAGATGGAAGTGCTTCTGGAGATGCGGCACCATGGGGTGACTTATAATTTGTAACACAAATTATAAGGAGCCGCAAAACCTTCAGTCTTACTTCTGAAGACAAGTTAACTTTCAATGCAGATCATTCTAGAACACAGTGTGCCTGGCCTCCTTCCCTTTGCTTACCATTTGTGCCACGTGACCATTAACACAACTCAGTCTAACTACGTTCGTAAATGTCATTGTCCCCTGAGCTGTAATTAGAAAAATTCTTAGTCCCTATTTGTACCAACAAGCTTGAGTTTTCAGGAATGAAAGGCCAATAAACTGCTACAGGATGAACTGTTTAAATGACCTGTTTAGAAGTAATGTAGTCACATTAAGGCAATAACTATAAATCTACCTGCACCTACCTTATCTTCTTAACCAGAAAAATTGAGAAAATCAATTTTGCCCATCTCTATAAAAATATTGTCACCTCATATGCTATACCTAGTGTGTGACGGAGACAAGACAAGCCTGCCTATACAGGTTTTTTTTTTAAAATGATGATAGACTCAGGCAGAGAGAAAACATTCTGCTTTCCGTTTTCAAGATACCCCAGTCCAACTCTTCCTTAAATATAAATTTCCATCTTGATCTATTTAACTTTTCACCTTTGCAAGTGATAGAACAACCTCATGTTCTCTGAGAAACCATGCGCTTTTCAATAAGAATTTTCTAAAAAAAAAGGGGGGGAAGGGTTTGAAAGCTACAGAGTATTCTCAGCAGCTATGATATTCTGCCCAGTCCACCACAGAAATGTCAAAGATCAAATTCCACACAAGTTAAAAGAAAACAAAACCACAAGTCAGCACTTTTCAACAAGGCAAGGAATCAATCATTTTCTATTTTCCTTCCAGGACTTAATAAAATCCCCAGGATGGCACCTTTGGAGGGGCTGAGTGATTAACTGAACTAAAGTTAATACATGAGGCTTAACATTCAACACTGTGGTTCAAAAGTTAGCATCACTCAATTTTTCTATCCAGGCTATGTTAGCACAACATTTGGGCAACCCCAATACTGCATGGGCCAGGGATTCCCCAACAAGCATGGCTGCCTTTGGCCAGGACCACGGCCAGTCAACCCCTTTTCCCCAGTTTCTAAAGCTTGTGACACAGGCAGGAGCAAGTTATTTTCATTACCTCATTGCTGTTGTAGCTGGTCCCTTTATCGGTATTCACAGGGCTTGCATAGGTCTAACAATGACTGATTTAATGGAAATGGGAGCAGCTGCTCAGGGCTGTGAACTGACACGGGTGAGGGCAGGATACAACTGGCATGTTTCTCTGTACCTGTCTTGGTCAACAGGCGTCTCCAATGCTTAGCACAAAACCCAGCCTAGTTCACTTATGGCAGTCTCTCTGCAGGATTGTCAATGTCTCTGACTGTGCAATGGTGAGGAAACTGTTGACTTTTAAAATCCATGAGAAAATCAACTCCTGTTTGAACCCCAAACATCAGGCAATAGGGAGGGACCAAGGCTTACAGCATTTAGAATCAATTCATGGAATTCAGATGGGTGTTGTTTGGCTCCAGATGGGTTGGCTACTGCCAGGTGTTTCCCATAAGTGGGTAGCTCCAGGCAGGTTGTCTGTCCAATTGTTAGTACCAACTGTTAATGCATCTCTTTGTTCATGAACAATAACCATGCATACAGCCCTTAATTCTTCTGATTGGCTGCTTTGCATCATCCCAGTTTTCCACCATATAGTGTCTATACTAGGTTGCATGGTACTGCTTCCACATAGGAAACTGGTCCTAAGATATCATGCGAGATACATTTGTGCTTATAAGTGTATAGTGGATAAGCTCTCCATTTCATTAATGTGCTTAATTGTGCACTGCCAGAGTGGGGCTTAGTGGCAGGGTTCTGTACCTACCCCTGTATGGAGATGTTCTCAATTTCACAGGGCATTGCTGAGTTATTCCTTTAACTTGCACTAAGGCATTACAGGTAACACACGGTTGTTTTTCTAAGGAACTGTACCAAGTTCAGCTTCTTTCTAGAGCTGAGCCCAAAAGCCAATGGAAACTTGTTTTGCCTGTTGCCATTGCCACAAATCCCACCCAAAGCCAGTACTGGTACTGGCCACATCTAACGCACAAGACACATTTGGATACAGCCCCTGTAAAGCTTGAGCCAGCACAATAGCCTCTTTGATTTTTTCAAAAGCTGCCGGCTGGGAGGTATATTCCATTCCCAGGGATAGCTTTTCCTAATAAAAACATACGCAGGTTTTAACATTTGGGATAAGCAAGGAATGAAAGTTTTCCAATACCCCCATAATCCCCCAAATTTGACAGGGCAGCCAAAGCATTGCAATGTATCTCAATCAATTGCCGATCCTGTACTCCCAAGGCAAAACAACAATGAGCCTGGGGCTTCTTTTAGTTCTGAAAGAGTTACTGATAAACATGACAATGTAATGAGTTACACTTTTCCACTTAGTTAAATCCTTTGATAAGGACTGTGGCAGAAGATCAGGACATGTAAATAGCCTTGAGGGAGACCAATGAAAATCCTTTATTCTTCTTCCCAGATGAAGAGGAAAACAGGCTGACTGGCCCTATTTAAGGGAATACTAAACACTTGAGTATTAATTGCTTGCAGTAAAGAGGCAACTTTTGGAACCCCTGCACACAAAGGGGCATCACTCCATCCCTTACTCCCAAACACCTTTTTTCTCCTTTTCATCTTTTGGTCAGAAACCATGTCCTCTGCTAGTGACCTGGTTTCAAGCTCAGTAACCCTCTACTCCTTGGGCAGTTTGCTTCACAATTCAACTAATACTGCATTTGGCTACTAATCAATATCCTCAATTTTAGCTCCAGCAGTATTAGATCTTTCCACATTTTCCTATGCCACACCCATTTCAGACCATCATGTCTCCTTAGGACATGACCTGTAGTTCTAACTCCAGTTCTCCTTCGTCTTAGGTGACTGTCTCTCCCAGGTGTCAATCATTTGGGCAGCCTGTGAGATGGGCTGTCCTACAAGTGGGCTGAGAATGGGCACCAACATCCCACACCACGTATTGGGAGCAATATATAGAAGTAGCTCATTAATTCCTGTGGTAAAAGGCACACTATCTGGTCCAAAGGCAGTAGTGTGTAAATCACATGCTTTATCACTAGCACTCTTTTTTTATTTTTTTTACTATTTCTCAATATTTTATTTTGAAAATTTCTAACATACAGAAAAGTTGAAAGAATTGTAGAGTGAACCTACATATATGCCCTACCTAGATCTTAAAATTAACATTTTTCCATCTATCCAATATATATTTTTAATTTCAACATTTGTTCCCCTTATTATTTATTTATTTTTAATCCATATGTTTTACTCATCTGTCCATACCATAGATAAAAAGAGCATCAGACACAAGGTTTTCACAATCACACGGTAACATTGCAAAAGCTCTATCATTATACAATCATCTTCAAGAAACACAGCTACTGGAAGACAGCTCTACAGTTTCAGATACTTCCCTCTAGCCTAATACACCTTAATCTAAAAAGGGGATATCTATATAATGTGTAAGAATAATCTCTAGGATAACCTCTCGACTCTGAAATCTCTCAGTCACTGACATGTTACTCTGTCTCATTTCTCTTTTCCCCCTTTTGTCAAGAAGGCTTTCTCAATCCCTTGATGCTGAGTCCCAACTCATTCTAGGATTTCTGTCCCATGTTGCCAGGGAGGTTTATACCCCTGGGAGTCATGTCCTGTGGGGGGGGAGGGTGGTGAGTTTGCTCACCATGCTGGCTGAGAGAGATATAGGTCACATTTGAACAACAAAAGAGGTTCTCTGGGGTAACTCTTAGTCTAGCCTCTGCAGGGATAAGTTTCACAGGAACAAAACCCAAGATTGAGGGCTCAGCCTATTGATTTGGTTGTCCCCACTGCTTGCGAGAATATCAGGAGTTCTCCAAATGGGGAAGTTGAATTTTCCCCCTTTCTCCCCATTCCCCCAAGGGAATTTTGCAAATACTTTATTCACTGTTCAAATCACTCTGGGATTTATCGGGGCATCCCTCTGGACAAATCTACAAGATCTCATGTCCTATTCAAGGTTCCATGTACTTATGGTGTTCAATTAAACTGTCCATATCAGTTATATTAGGAAATGCATTAGTCAAAATATAAATTTTGCACCAAGTAAACATTTTTTTTGCTTTAGTCTCACACATAAGTTAGTTTTAAAACATGAATTACCTTCTATTTTCAACACCCTGCAATATTGACATTCCTTTGTTCTTGCTCATGCAAAAGCATTTTTTAATTTGTACATTTAGTCACTATCACTGTACACTCTAGGCATTCCTAGATTATAGTATCTCAGTCTTCATCGTCTGTCTTTCCTTCTGGTCTCATTTGTGCCCCCAGCCCTCCTCCATCATTCTCACATTCAGCTTCATTTGGTGTACTAACAGTATTGTATCACCAGCCCTCTTAATGCATCTTGTAGTTCATCAGTGGTGCTCTGATGGGGAGTTAGATGCAGCAAATCCTCTCATTGGGCCAACCTCCTTATACTGGAGTATAAGCCAATGAAGTAGTAAATTTGTTTCCATTTTAGGGGCTAAGGAATATATGTGTTGACACAGAGAAAGATGGGTGGTGAGAGAGGACAATGTACTCATCTAATACCCTGAGGGAATTAGATATAAATATTTTGCAGTGTGTCAAGTTATCACCTTAGAATAGAGTCACAGAACACAAAAGCATATTTAGGCCTATTTTATAGATAATTTTCTCATGAATGTAAACCCAAAACTCAAGCAGAAATTATTTGTACTCTATTTTTGGCATTGCAATGTTTGCTATTAACTTCTTATGAAAAGAATGGTGTGAGTTACAGGGAGGGTTTTGAGGTCCCTGTTTGACTAATGACTAATGATTGGAAGTCAGAGGGGACCATTTTTCCCTTATCAATAGACATTTTCAAGCAGAATATAGAATGAAACAACGTTCCGATGATTGGGACAATAGAGAATCTACATTTTTGGCTAAGAAAAACATGTTTTTACGAAACCACAGTGTTCTGCATTAATATTTTATTTTACAGCTAACTTCCCACGCCACCATAAATCCCTAAATGCTGTTCAACTTTGCCCCGTCACACAAGCACAGAGGCACCCAGGCACAGAGTTTATAGATGCTACTGTCTGAAGTGTTGTTATTATTCCCCTCCATATAAAACCTCTTTATTTTATGGCTGAATAGTATACCACCTTTCATTTGTTCATTCATTTGCTGATGGACACTTGAGCTGCTTCCACTTTTTGACTGTTGGAGGGATGCTGCTATGAAAACTGGCATGCAAAATGTCTGTTCATGCCCCTATTTTCAGTTCTTTGTGGTATGCCTGGTCCTATGGTAGTTCTGTGCTTGACTTCCAGGGGTGCACTAGACCGTTTTGCACAGCAGCTGCAACATTTCCATTCCCACCAGCATTGCATGAGGGTCCCTGCATCTCTGAATACTTCCCAGCACTTATTCCTGTCTTTTTAATGGAGGTCATCCTACTGGGTGTGAAGTGGTGTCTCATGGATTTAATTTGCATTTCCCTGATGGTTAATGACATTGAGCATCTCTTCATGTGCTTATCAGTCATTTGTACATCTTCCTTGTCTATGCGGGTACTTTGCCCACTTTTTAATTGGGTTGTTAGTCATTCCATTGTTGAGTTTTGGGAGTTCTTTATATGCTCCGGATGTGAAACCTTTATCACATTTTAAAACATAACTCTTAATAAGTGTTTCTCCTTTGTGCTGTTGATTTACAGTCCTATTAACACTTATTAAGTAAATTGATCTTTCAAGTTTAACAAATAGCTTTGAATTTCCAAATCCTATACAGAGAAAGAATGAATGAGAGGGGATCTGGTAAAATTTGTTGACGTTCCAAAAGCCTTTTTTACAGGTATTGCTAATAGACAGTAAGTGTCAGGTCCCAATGGGTATTGTGGAACCTGTATTGGCAGTAATGCCCACGTCTTCTGATTTGGCTGAAGAATTGCCAAAGGCCCTCTTTTCAAGCCTGCTGGTCCTCACTGGATACTGCCTTTGGAAATACTTGTAGACCTGACACCTCCCAGCTGAGCCTCGAGACTAGGAAGCTCCATCTGTCTGTCCCTGGAGCCTATCCCTGTACTGTCTGTTCCGACACTGAACTGGCTGAGCATAGGACGGGAACTGCTTTTTACTTCCAGGGCCCAGGAAGTAAACCCTGTAAATAATCACGGCAAAATAAAAGTGTCCATGTGGTCATTCAGCAAAGCATACCAGGCAGTTACTAGGACTCTTCCAGAGTTTAGAATCCTCCTTTGAAAAGTGCTGCAACACTGCAAAGCAAAATCCATAGGCTGAGGAATAGGAGTTAAATATAAAAATTGCAACATTCCATGGGAAAGAGCATATTTTCATAGGAAAGTTCAAATGAAACAATTTATTGAGAAGGGACATAATTTTAAAATTCATTGTTCCTTATAATTGAAAATGAAGTGATAAAATGAATAAACAGGTGCTTTGAATTATAGACAAATAATGAAGCCGTTTTGGTTTCCAGGAGTTACAGGAAATGTCACAGGAAACATTAAAATGCCACGGTATACATTTATATATATATATCTTTTTATTTTTAGATTTTTGTATGCTGTATGGTGGGAGTCACATTTTATTCTTTTTCATTGTAACTATCCCGTTATTGCAGCACCATTTGTTGAATTTTTCTGTGGGGGGGAGCGCATAGCCTGGGAATCAAACCTTCCCGCATGGCAGGCAAGAATTCTACCACTGAACTACTCTTGCACCCCCATACATTTATATCTAAAATTAAATTAAAAAAAATTAAATTCAGACTTCAGGAAATTTATACGAAGAGTTAAATTTTTTAAGAAAAATTATTCTCAGAGTCATCAGCTTAAGCTGTATTATTTTGAAATAATTTATCAGAAATTTGTTCTAATGTTTCATAGCCTATATAATATTGTTAACAGCCCAACTGTAGTTGTATCATCAGAAAGACCCATCTCAAAATCAAAGATTTAAAAAATTGATTGAGAGCCTTCATTTGCCAAGGGTAACTGATGCCACCTTCAATAAGATGGATTGAAAATGAAGTAGAAAGTATTATTTGTTAAAAGAATTTAGTGTGATGATCTAACAAATGAATCAAGTTCTTGCAGGCCTACTTCTCTGCATATCCTGGACACCTCACTGAAGACCAAAGGCTGGACGAGAAACATATGCAATGCCATTATTTGACTTCAGTCACAGCATCTTACATTTACATGATCGTAGGCCTGTGGAGCTAAACAATGTATGGTGGGAACTGTTTCAGTCAGGGTTCTCTACAGAAACAGCATCAACAGGAGAGATCTGTAAATATGAGATTTGAGAAGGCGTCTCAAAGAACCGTGGGGATGCAAGAGTCCAAAATCCGTAGGGCAGGTTGTGAGGCCGGCAACTCTGATGAAGGGGCTGGACAAACTCCACAGGAGAGGCTCGTTAGCTGAAGAAATGTGAAAATTCTCTCTTCTCCCTTCAACTGATTGGATCAAATCCAAACTGATTGGATTATCTTGTTTGCAGGGACACTCCCTTGGTTTATTGTACATGTAATCAATCACAGCTGCAATCAACTGACTAATAATTTAATAAACCAGCCTTCTGGTTAATCAACCAGCCATGAACACATCCTGCAGTGGTGGTCAGGCCAGTGCTTGCCTGGCCAGACAACTGGGCACCATCACGTGGCCAAGCTGACCCCAGGGCTTAACCATCACAGGAACACAAGCTAATGTGCCCCAGAAACCCCCAGCACGTAAGCACTTTATTACTCAACTAGCAAGAAGGGTCCAAAAGGACAAGGAAAGAGACCCCATCATGGCCAGTCCACCGAGACGTCTTGGGGCAGGTTCGATGGATGGTGGCTCCGCATGCTCTGCTTCGCATCTGAGATGAGGGATGCCTGTGCTTCTGAGTGTTGTGTTTTTACATACCCCAGAGGGAAGGGGCTACCACAAGCATCAAGCAACCTTTGCACAGTTTCCACCCTGGCAAGCACCTAGGGATGCTTATTCCTGGCCAAGGTGTGGTTGGGCCATTCCATTTCTGTGTAGCTTGCTTTTCACAGTGGATCTAACTTCTCCAGTGGGCTGCTTGTGCTTTCTTGCAAATTAGAAACATACCAAACACCCATATGCAAACCAGCAAGAGGGGGAGAGGTGGGTAAGTGAGGGCTAGGAGAGAGCCACTTCCCAGAGGTACTGTTCTGATGGGTCCCAAGATTTTAGTCTTTGCTTTTGAATCATCCACAGTTCAGGAAATTTGAAAATATGATTTGACAACTGGATGAATTAATTTGTTTATTCCTGTAAGGAGATGATACAGGTCTAGACAAAGCATTAAATCTGCAAATAGGTAAGAAAACTAGCTTACAGTAGAGAGAAGAGGAAAGCCTCCTGGGTGGTATAATGTAAAATAGGATTTTAAAGTTCAGTCAATGGGTGGTTCAGTGGTAGAATGCTCACCTTCCATGCGGGAGACCCAGGTTTGATTCCCGGACCATGAACCTGAAAAAAGAAAAAAAAAGTTCAGTCTATTCTAGGCTGGTTTGCAACTGCAATGATGAAAACACAGAGGTTGGCAAGTCCAAGCAGAGTGGGGGCAACAAGGAGTTTGGAATAATCGGAAACTGGAACGGTGAAATATAAAATTGATAGGCTTAGAGCAGAGTGGAGGCCCCGAAAGCCAGGCTTGAGTCTCTGTACTTTATACAATGAGCCAGCATGCTCCAGAATGGATTTCAAAGAAGAGCAGTTTTGTGATGTTAACAGATGTGTAGAAAATGGAATTTTTGTAGTCTAACATCTTTGGACAAGGCTGGATGAAGCAACATTAAATAGCCTTCCTTCTTGTAGAACTTCTCAGAGCATTACATGGGGGCTTTTCAGGGGGAATGTAGAGGATGCAGCATTTCTCCAACTTACTTGGAAAAAAAACTTCTCTTTGTTCTCAAGTCCCACGCGGGCTTGGTGGGAAATCCTGCAGAATGGTGCCGTAGTCACGCAATCAGTGCTGGACAAGAGGTGGGAGGGGCGCAGTTAGGAGACCCTTGCAATAGATTGGAACCATCAACATTTTGATTATGGTAGGAATGGAGGCAGTGGAGGGATGACAAGAGATGAGAGATGAACCCAGTAGAGCCAGACCAAAGATTGGCTAAGAAGTTAAAAGATGGCAGCAAGAGAAAAAGAAAAAAGAGATGGCAGCAAGACCTGAAGTCTAGGTGACCTTGAGGGAGGTGATCAGGGACAGGTAGCATAGAGAAGAACCATGCTCAGAGAAAAAAAAGACCGCCCACGTTTAGAAAGATTGAGCTTGCAAGTTGGTGGGATAATGAAGCAAGAATTCCTTGCATGCTGTTGGAAATTCAGAAGGGAAGTTTGGGTAAAACGCATAGGAAGTTCCTTTATCACAGTTGGTCTTGCACACACACACACACACACACACACATATATATATATACACACACAAATATAGCAATTTCCAAACCCAAATATACTTCCTGCAAAAGACCTTGTTTGCTCTTGCCTAGGAAAGTGATTCTTTACCTTGTACTGGTAGTACAGTCAATATAATTTAGGATTTATGGTACACTCTTTAGATAGATATTGACATATAATAATTAAGAACACATTTTGGTGTCAGACCTAGGTTTCAGTTGGGTCTGCCTCTTATTAGTTCTGTAACCTTGATTAAGTTATATAGTCTCTGCATTTTTGTAAAATAGTATACCGATAATTTCTTTTTATATAGTTCTGGTGATTAAAAGAAATAATGCTTGAAGAGCACTTAGCTGACATGATAAATACAATATTCAAAGATTAATTATTAATAACAACACATTTATTCTTTAAAAATATTTTAAGTTCTTATGTAATCCTTTATTCTGGACCTGCGGTATCTTGTTCATACTGTCCACTGAGTATGTTTTTTTCAATAAATGAGGGAATATCATCAAGAAAAAGAACTACTGAAATAATAGTAAATAAGAGAATGATACGAGGAAATATATCATCGGAAGTACATAAAAATCAGTTACTGATACCTATGAAATGCCTCAGTCATCTATAGTAAAAGGAAGAAATTAATGTAATATTTTAATGACAATAAAAATTAAAATCTGGTTTTATTCAACAGTGTCAATCATCCATGTCCCACACTTCGCCCACTATTTACAGCAGAACTCAATGCCTCCATAGATATTCAACATCCCATATGCTGCTTCAGCGACTGATGAATGAAAGACATTCCACCGTTCCAATTTTACTTGCTGTCTCTAGTAGATAACCTGATAAGCAGCAAAATGCTCCAAACCTAAAATCCACAGCCAGATACAGAAAAAGCTAAAGGAAAGAATAATACACAGACGTTTGGAGGAGCAAATTCCCTCTATATGGCTGGGAATTGGGAATAATAAAAACGAAACACATCTTTTCTGGCTGCCTTTGTCAAACCTGCTTGTCTCCACAAAATGGATTAAAGAGGCCCGCCCATCTGCTTCCTTGTGTTCAGTTCCTTCAATCACTGTGGCATCCCGAGGCAGAGTGGGTGTCACCTGGTACAGTTCCCTCGTACATTGGTCAACAGCTGAACATTGTGATAATGGACGATTCACAGAAGTGCGACAATATATTAGGCGACAGATGACATCCTTTTCTGCTTGCTGACCGTTCAAGGCGCCCTCTGCTTAACTGAAACCCTTTGGTGTGGCTGAAATCATAACTCAGAGCTTTCCCTCCTCCCTTCAGTGCTCCAAGTCACATGTGGGCCGTGATGCAAGAGGCCTCATGCTGACCCTGTCAGCCCACACTGCTTACAGGAGCAAACGATCATTTCTTTGGTATTTTTTTGGTTGAGTCATTCACCACTGTGTCAGAGGGGCAATGCCTGCTGTCCACCGCGTACCCGTAGGCGGTATGTGCCATCGTGCTGTGACCCGTCCCTCCTGCAAACGCAGGTCTTTAGTGGTTACGCCAAGGAGGCATCAGAACCAATAACACAATTTTGAAATCAAACTTAATCATCACTAATGGTTCTTTTTAGGTATCTCTACTGCGCTGTCATTTTCATAAGAATGCATGACACGTGCTTTGTTTTGTCAAGGAAATATGAAAATGTGTATTTTCTTCGTAATTGACAAAATGCTTTTGAACACACTGAAATAGTTCGTAAAAAAGTGCCTTGGTAGAGGGCGATGCAATGGTGGCTCAGTGGCAGAATTCTCGCCTGCCATGCCAGAGACTGGGGTTGGATTCTCAGTGCCTGCCTATGCCATTAAAAAAAAAAAAGTGCCTTGGTAGAAAGAACAACAGCCATAATCACTCAGAGTCATGATAAACGAGCAAAGACAACTCTTACTAAGCATTGCGGTGTGAGGTTTAGTGGCATCAGGACCCTTGGCTGCAGTTTAGTTCATTTCCCCCTTCTCTCTCTAAGTTCCGGGTCAAGGCGCGTGGACATGGTGAGGCTCCTGGGATCCTGTCTGCTTGTCTCACGAACATCTGCTGAACCTGTCTTTAGGACAATGTCTTCATGGGGCTCTGTAAAATCAGGTGACATTTTTCTTTCAGCATAAAAAAAACCTCTCAGCTCTCTGCCAGCCACTGAAGAAGGCAACCTGGGATTTCTTACGGGAGCCCCAACTTTTGAGGACTCTGCTCAAAAGCCCTGGTTTATTTCTGCTTAGGGACATTATCTGCTGTTCTTATCCCCAAATTTAACCCTTTTTAAAATTTATTTTATTTTCTTTAGCCCAATTTAATATACAATCTCAGAGAAGTTCTTGCATTTTTACTTTATCACATCTTTCTCTACTTAGTTAATATTTACAAATATTTTCTTTCACTTTTTAGTGAGCTGTCTAACATTAAGTTCCAGAAAAGAAAAGACACATAACGCTTTGCACTGAGTGCATTGTTCTCCTCTTGGAAGGTGGATGGGTAGGCATTATGCTAACCATAGCCTGGCTAACGATAACTCCTTTGTTGCATGTTCTGAACTCTCATTTATCATTATATCTCTATCACCCAATACAGTGCATGGCATAGAGTGCTCATGACATGTATTCGAATTAATTGAGCTCCTAATCAAAGAATCACCAAAGCTGCACTACTAAGAATGGCAACATGTGTCCCACGCAGAAAGAAATCAGTATTCAAAGAGGGGAGTATCAGTCTGTGTAACAACAACAAAAGCGTTGAGCCATAGCACATCACCACACCAAAATGAATATAGACAGCTGGCAATTTTATTTACAAAGCAGTTAACACAATAGTCATAACCAACCCTAGTCAATATGTGATGCAGAAGATGCCATATGCATGGTTTGCAGCTGTGAGAACAGCTGCTCAGCGGAAATCCCAATAGGGCTGGCATATGGTCCTTCATCCTTTGAAGGTAATTCACAACTCAGTGATAAATCAATGAGCACCATGTATTCAGAAGTAATGATATGCTCAATTTATAGAATAAGAATATTAACCAAAATGCCAAGATGTATGCCAACGTGTATGGCCGAATCAAGTCAGACATACATTTGTTCTAGTAAAAAATGGTCATTTTATAGATAGATTAATATTTTCAAGTCATCTGGAAACTACAAAGAATAGAATGCTATTTCCTAAAGGTCAGTCGTTTGGTTAAGACATATGCATTCTGTTCTTTTGAAATATATGTCTATGTACATACACTTTTACCAGAATTAACATTTACAGTTTGTAATTTGCTGCCCCTTTTTTCTATGAGAGAATTTAAACCCTAATAGATGGAGTAGATATCACTTTTATTGCACTCTCAACTCCTATCATAAATTTAATGCATGTCTAGTCGTTCTTATTGATACATATATTCATAGGTGGCTCATTTTCCCATTATCTTATCTGCAGACAGGCAATTTCCACTCTTTTTCTTATTGCAAGAACTACTGCAGTGAGCAGTCTCAAAAATGCCTCCTGGTGCAGCTGGACAGCCAATACACACGCACACACACAAACACATATTGAACATACTAAGCATTGGCAAATTGCCCAGAGAGATTGCCTCCCACCAGCAGTGTGCAGAATTTCCTTTTTCCCACACCCTCATCAATGTCATCAGAGGCTGAAAAAAAATGTCATGCTTGCTGACTGATTATTGTGCAATTTAAAATTTTATTTCTTTGATTATAAGTGATATCTTTTCATACACATATTGGCCATTTGGATTTCATCTTTTATCGAATTGCCTTTTCAAATCCTTTGACAATCTTTCCATTATGTCCTTTTAAAAATTGATTCTTAATTGATTCTTGCTTGTAATAATACATGTTGCAAATATCTTTTCCCAGTATGTGACTTGTCTTTTTTTCCTGGGTTTATACTTTTTCATTTTTGGCATCCAAAAGTATGAAAGCAGTTGAGAAACTAATAAAACCACCCAGGCAATACATGATGTTTTATTTTATGTCCTTCAATAATGATTTTTTTAAGTTCAAAATGTTTTCCTACAACTTATTTTAGCTATTAACAAGCTTATAAACAAGATATTTGTTTGTCATTACCTTATTTATTTTGTTACTGCCTTTCCATGGAAACACTCTTATCTTTTTTTAAATATTGTACTGTTTACCTCAAGACTACTTCACGTATTTATTAGTTCTAACAGCTTATGGAATTTTTCTTGACTTTTTCAGGTAGATCATCATATTTATTGGAAAGAATGATGATTGAGTGCCTTGGATACCCGTTTTACTTTGACTTTTGTTTTGCAGGAGTAGCAGTAACTTTTTGATTATTTGTCTTTGTGGCTGCTGGATCTTCTGTTATTGCAGTGTGTAGGTCTTTTCTTGACCTTGACACGAATGCAAATACTTTACCGCTTCATGAATTTTTCATAAAGATGCTTTACCAGATTTAAGAAGTCGTTTAGCCCTGGTTCTATAAGAGTATCATGAGCAAATGTAGAATATCATCAAATAGTATTTCTGCACCTTTTTATGTTTTATTTTTTCCCCTTTAAATCTCTTTCTATAGTGAGTACATCAATTTCTTTATCTGATATTGAGCCATCCTTAGATTCCTGAGAGAAAGCTACTTGGCTATCATGCCTATTTCTAGTTCATTGTAGTATTTTGTTCATTAGAGTTTTATTTAATATGCTGCTCTTATGTTTGTAAGTTAGACTTAACACCAGTTTTCTTTTCTGGTGCTGTGCTTGTTTAATTTTCATGTGAAGTTTATACTTGCATCATAAAATGAGTTACATTGATTCCTTTTGGTTTGTTTGTTTATCTTTTTTAACATGGGCAGGCACTGAGAAATGAACCCAGGTCTCCAGCATGGCAGGTGAGAATTCTGCCACTGAGCCACGGCTACCCACATTGATTCCTTTTAAAAAATACTTAAAACAGTATATAACAGTAGGGATTTTTTTTCTTCAGAGCTTGGCAATATTTACCTGTATTATTGTTTGGACAAATGGAAAAACTAATAAATTCAACTATATTAGAATTAAGAATTTCTGTTCTTCAAAAGACCATGAAGAGGGTTTGAAATAACAAAACAAGGATTGAGAGAAGATATGTGAAAGATGCATAACTGATGAGACCTAGTATCCAGAAAGTAAGTGAAATACTGCTTTAAAATTGATGTGCAAAAGACAATGCAATGCACGAGCAGGCACTTTACAAAATGGAAATTCAAGTACCTGTCGAACATATTACTAATAATCAGTATAATGCAGATTAACATCACAGTGTCACACTGTCCTACCCCATCTGGGTGGAAAACATAAATGTCTGGTAATGCTGAAGTTTGGGGAGAAACATGAATCTCTACACTTTGCTGGTGAGAGTGTAAATTGTCCCAGCTGCCTTAGCAAACAACCTGAAATCATGCATTTCAGTCCTAGGTATTAAATTTGTATGCATGCACACCTGGAACCAGGTGTAAGAATGTTCCTATAACTCCACTCTTAGTGCCTCCTCAACTGGACACAAACCAAACGCCCACTGGCGGCATAGGACATAAACAGCTTGGAGCACAACACACCACGGAGTGCACTGTGCTCTGTGCGCAGTGAAAAGGAATGAGCTGTAGTGCTTGTAGCACAGTGGCACCATCTTAAGTACACGATGTTGGGAGAAAGCACCCAGACCTAGAGAGTACATAGGTTATAGCCCTATTATAGAAGATTGAAAGACGTCCTAACCAGACCCTATTGCCGTGCCACTGATTGCTGCAGTGTGAGCAGCTGCCGTGTGAGAGCTTGTGGCATAAAATAGCAACTGTTTTATCTTGTGTATTGATTCTGTGGGGTCAGTGGATTTGACTTCTCTCTGTTCCACATAGTCTGCGTCCTGGGCTGGGAGTCTCAACTGGCCGGGGTTCTCACCTGACCTGTCCTGTGCTCTCCTGGGGTGGGAGGAAAGGAAGGTGGGCTCAGGTAGGGCAGTGGCCAGACCTTCCACCTGGACTCTTTGTGCTTGGGCTCCCTGGGAGAGAGCTGGGCTTCTAGGAGGGCATCTAGAGAGCACACAATTAAGAGTCTCCACCAAGCTGCATGGCTGAAAGTCATTTCCCACCACCTCATATGTGCCAGTCTGTTGAGAAAACATCTCCACACCCAAGGCCAGACTGGAGGAGAACAGATGCAGAGGGCTCTCCATGTGGGAGGGTCAATGGAGAACTACAGCTACCCTTTAGCAGAGTGCTTCTTGGTAGCTTTGGTCTCTCTGATGGTTTTGCCGTACCAGCTTTATACCCTCCCCTTAATTTCTTCCTCCTTCTTGACTTCTGTCAGAGTAATACTTTCCTTTGTTCCCTCTGCCTCCCCCATGCTTCTGCTGGTTTAGAGTTTGAAGTTACAGCTTGTTTTGCTATTGCTTAACAATTAATATTTATTTTTTTAAACTCTGTCAAGTTTTCGGTAACTATATCTCCCTCCCCAAAGATAAGTACTTTAGCATGCTTTAACTACCCCTTTATATTCTTTTCTCTCAAATTCCATATCATTGCTCTGCAGAAATTACGTTCCAAGTTAAAAAGAAAATAGTAGACAAAGTAAAAGGGGTACTACAGTGTGGGGGTCGCTCACTCAGTTTTCAGACATTCTTACACAATTGTTAGCTTTTGCACCGAGACTATCTGCTTATCTTCATCCTTTACCAGGTGCCGAGGGCGAACATTCTCTAAGGATTCTTTCAGTGACCTCACAGGGACCTTCTCGATTGGAACTTCTCCGTTGGATTCTAGTATTTTTCTTTAAATAGTGCCAGTTCTGAAATTTTTACTTAATACATTTAAAAGGAAACATTGTTCTACTATTCTTCCTTGCCATAAACAGATGGTAGCTCTAAAACTAATACAATGAAAGTAAAACGAAGTTATTACATTTTAGTTGGTTTCTACTGGCTGTCGAAAGCTCTCTGTTGAAAGGGGAGATAAGTAAGTGTTAGAACCAAATAATAATTGAAGAAAAACACAAAGCGTCCAACTACATATGATACAACACTATTTGGGTAAGAAACATAACATAGAACATGAGTGAATGACTAGATAATCAAGAATTATAAAAGAAACCAGTAATAATGTTTGTCTCCAGGGAGGGAAGATGGGCTAGGAGCCAAAGGTGGGATGGAAATTTTTAATTTAAATTTCAGTTTCTGAGCAATATATATGTATTGCCTCTTCAGAATTACATTAAATTAAATATAGATAAAACTAGCATAAGAGTAACACTTTTATATTGATCAAATAAGTAAGGACTGAAAATTTAGTGATGTTCTCACAATATGCTCCAATATTTTTTAATGATGTGTCTACACACAACCTAGAACTATCATTTTATCATCCCACATTTCAGAAAATACTATAACAAAATCAAATTCTATTTGGAATTAGCATTATTTTGTTCAAATCAGCAGTGCCTGTCTGTAATTGGCTCATTTACTCACAAGAAATACTTTTACACTGTCAGAATTGAGAAAGCAATTATTCTGAAGATATAAATTCATTCAAAACATAAACGCGGGGGAAAATGAATGCAAAAAGAAGTACTATGAATCTTTCCTAAACTTCTCTTGCAATAACTTTGCATATCTTCTCCTAGAATTTGTGAAGCGTGTGATAAATGCTGGACATTTTCTCAAGAGGTTTCTTGTTTAATTCATATCTAAAGATGAATGAACTGACTGGATTCTAGAGACTGATTAAACATCATAATCATCCCTAGGAAAGGAAATGCTCTCTTTCCTTTTTTATTAAATGGATATAGCCATTGTATTTAAAAATTGATTAAAAGCATTGGCAAAACATTCTAGTTGGCTTTCTTTAAAAAATGACTCTATTTAATTCAGTCTACTGAGTCTACTTAACTTAGTCTTTGATTACTCATCTCTACTTTAGTGACTCACTTAAAATATTCAATTTTCTTCTCATTCAAATTGACTTTCAGGGAAATAATGCCGCTGAGAAACACACTGTATGGTGAGATGTAGTCTGAGGTAAGTCTCCTGACATTTTGCTTTAATTAGACAAGTAAATGCTAAAAGTCACAGCACAAAAAGCATCATTTGGCCCAGATTCATAAATCCAGAGGATGTCACTTTGCCCATCGTCTGGACAGGCCCAGCTCTGCAGCATCCAGGTCCACATCTCACATTGTATCTGGCCTTGCCCATGCGGCTAGCTGTCCATAGACTCAGGGTATTGGGCCATAAACACACTTTCAAAACTCCCTCAAGGAGAAACAGACAACCTGACTAACAGATGCACCTTGGAGAGCATCTGTCCTTGCCCACAATGGGTGAGTCACTTACGCAAAATTACAGTCAACGGCAGAAATGAGAAGACTTTGGCCATTTCTCATCACATTCATCACATTGAGCTCCTGGGACAGCAGACAGTTCCTGGAGACAAGCATCCTTCTGGAATGCTTCCAGGTTCAGTGTCCTCTAACCAGATCTTTCCAATCTTTTCAGGATACGCAAAGAAAATCATAGTGCCACAATGCTCTGGAGGTATAAAGATAAGGCGGTTTTCAGCCAGAGGTAATGACCTGGGGATCCACCCATCCCATACCCTGACAGAGCCAGACAAGGACCACTGCAACCGATTTGTGGGAGCACTAAGAGGGAACTCTGCTCTGAGTGGCCTGTGTATTTAACATCTCCACCTCTTTGCTCATCCATTCACCACACTGAGGATGAGAGACCTGGGATTAGTACACAAGGAGTTTGGGAAGAGAGCAGTGGGACAAAGAAGGCCTGTTTGGTCATTGATACCGAGAAGTTCTGAAGCCCATAAGTGCATGAGTTAGGGTTCTCTAGAGAAACAGAATCAACAGGAGATACCTATAAAGAAATTAATGATAAGGAACTGGCTCATGAAACTGAGGTGTTGGCAAGTCCCAGCTCTATAGGGCAGGCTTCAAATTACCTTACTCTGAGAAAGGTAATATTAAAGTCCTTAGTCCAAATTCCCAAGGCTGGCTAGAAGTTCCAGCAAGAGTCAATGCTGAAATTAAGGCAGAAATTCTTCTTTTGAGCTCTAGAAACCCTCAGTTCAGGCTTTTTTTTTTTTTTTTAATTTGCATATGGGCAGGAGGCACCAGGGATCGAACTCCAGACCTCCAGCACGGCAGGTCGGAGCTCTGCCTGCTGAGCCACGGCAGCTGCCCTCAGTTCAGGCTTTTAAGATCTTCAGCTGATGGGATAAGGAGGTTCTTCACATTGCTAAGGGCAATTTCCTTTGCTGGTTGTAGATGCAATTCAAGTGATTATTGATGCAAATCCCATTTACAAATACCCTCACAGTAACAAAGAGGTCAGCGGTTGGCCAAACAACTGGACAACATAACCCAACCAAGTTGGAACAGAAATTAACCATCACGGAGGTATTGGGCCATAAACACACTCTCAAAACTCACTCAAGGAGAAACAGACAACCTGAATAGCTTTAATTCTATGAGGGAAATTTAATCTATAATTAAAAATCTTCCAAAAAGGAAAGAGCCAGGTCCAGAGAGTTGCGTTGGTGACTGCCACAAAACATTTAAGGGGAAATAATACAAACTCTTCACAATGTTTCCTGGAATGTAAAACAGAGCAAATACTTCTTATCTCACTTTATAAAGCCAGTGTTACTTTACCAAAACCAGATAAGAACTGCCAGAAAATAAAACTCCAAATCAGTATCACTCATAAACAATGTTGCCAAAATCTTTCACCAAATATTATTTAGTTGAATCCAGCAATATATAAAAGGATAATATATCACAACCAAACAGGTTCATTCCAAGAATGCAAAAGTGATTCAATCTTCCACAAATCAATCCTGAATCAATTTCTTGAATAGGAAAAAGGACATGACATGTCAATAGGTGCAGAAAAAGCATTCGACAGAATTAAACACCCATTCATGTAAAACCTCTCAAAACAAAAGAAACAAGTTAATAAAGGAGATAAATGAAAATCCTCAATGTACTATCATCATACTTCATGGTGAGAGAATGAACATATTCTTCCTTAGGGTAGGAAAGAAGTAAAGATGTCCTCTTTCACCATTCCTATGCATCACAATACAAGAAGTCTAGTTAGCATTGTAAGATAGGTAAATAGATAGATAGATAGATAGATAGATAGATAGATAGATAGATAGATAGATAGATAGATAGATGGATGGATGGATGGATGGATGGATGGATGGATGGATGGATGGATGGATGGGTGGATAGATAAAGAATGTAAACAGATTGTAAAGAAGGAAATAAAACTATTTGCAGATGACATGATTTTCTATATAGGAAAGCCGAAAGAAATCTAAAGCAAAAACAAAACCAGCAAACACCAAAAACAAGTCAAAATACCTCTGTTATGACTAAATGAGAACAGCAAGGTTGTACAATACAAGGTCAGTGTACAAAGGTAATTTGCTTTCCTATACGCCAGCATTTGAAATTTTTTAATAAAGAAAATCTCTTTTGCAACAGAACTCAAAAAATGAAATACTTAGGTATGAATCTAAGAAAATATGTAGAGATTCTGCACACAGAAAACTACAAAGCACTAATGAAAGATATAAAAGACCTAAATAAATGGGGAGATATTCAACATTCAGGGACCAAAAGATTCAATGTTGTTTAGCAATTAATTCTTCCCAACTTGATAAACACGTTCAACTCTCCCCCCAATAACATCCCATATGCTACTTTGTTAACATTAAAAAATTTATTCTAAAACATACAGAGAAGCCAAAGGAACAGAATAGCCAACACAATATTGAAGTAGAAAGTTGGAGGCCTAATACTTTCTGATCTCAGTACTCTCTATAAAGCTACAGCAATCAAGACAGTGTGTAATTGGTGAACAGTAGAACAGAAGAGAAAGCCTAGAAATAGCAACACACAAATGCAGTCAACAAAGTATTGACAAAGGTGCAAAGCAATTCAGTGGAAAGGGATAATCATGTCAACAAATGTCACTGGAATGACTGAACATAATGAAAAAAATGTAGTTACAGATCTAACACCTTGCACAAAACTAACTTGAAATATATTATAAAATTAAATGTAAAATGTAAAAATATAAAACTTTTAGAAGAAAACAAAGTCTACATAACTTACGGTGACATTTCCCCCTTTTAACCACATTCAAATATATAATACAGTGGTGTTAATTACATTCACAAGATTGTACTACATCACTACCATCCAATACCAAAGCTTTTCCACCAACCCAAATCGAAACTCAGGTCCAATTAAGCATTGGTGCCCCATTTCCCACTTTCACCCCTGGCCCTGATAAACTGTATCCTAGTTTCTAAATCGATGAATTTGCATATTCTAATTATTTCATATCAGTGAGGTGATACACTATTTGTCCTTTTTTTTCTGGCTTATTTCACTCAATTTGAGGCTTTCAAGCTTAGTATGTTGTCACATGTATCAGAACTCCATTCCTTTTTATGGCTGAATTGCATTCCATTGTATGCATATACCACATTTTGTTTATTCATTCATTGTTTGATGGCCGCTTGGGTTGTCTCATCTTTTGGCCATTGTGAATAATATGAATGAATATTGGTGTATAAATATCTTTTGGAGTCCTTGTTTTTAAGTCATTTGTATATATGACCAGTTTTAGGATTGCCAGATCATATGGTAATTTTTTTCTTTTTGAGGAACTGGCAAATCATTTTCTACAGTGATTGCGCCATTTTATATTCCCACCAACAAGGAATGAGTGTTCCCATTTCACCACACTCTCCAGCACTTGCTGTTTTCTAATTTTTCAATAGTAGTCATTCTGTTGGGTGTGAAATTGCATCTTCTTGTTTTAATTTACATTTTTCTAATTGCTAATGATGTAGAGCATATTTTCATGTGCTTATAGTCTATTTCCACATATTCTTTGGGGAAATGTGAGTTCAAATCTTTTCTAAGTTTTATGTTTTTTGTGGTTGAGTTGGAGGATTTCTTTATTAGTTCTGGATATTAAGTAAGGGCTTAATATCAGATATGTGTTTTCCAAATATTTTCTCCCATTCTGTAGGCTGTCTTTTTACTTTAATGATGTCCTTTGACACACAAACCTTAAAATTTTGCAGAAGTTCCATTTATCTATTTTTCTTTTATTTCTTATGCTATTTTTGTGAATTCTAAGGAAACATTGCTTAACAGAAGGTCCTGAAGATGATTCCCTAGGCATTTTAAGTTTTGCTTCTTATATTTAGGTCATTGAATATTTTGAGGCTTTTTTATGGTGTGAGGTAGGGGCTCACCTTCAGTCTTTTGCTTATGAATATACAGTTTTTCCAGTACCATTTATTGAAGAGGCTATTTTATTCCAATTGAGTGGCCTTGGCATCTTTGTCAAAAAACAATTTGCCACAGATGTGAGTGTTTATTTCTGAGCTCTCCATTCTATTCCATCTGTCTATATATGTGCCTTTGTGCTAGGATCATGCTATTTTGATAACTTTAGTTTTGTAAAGTTTCAAAATTGTGAAATATGAGTCCTCCAACTTCGATCTTCTTTATCAAGTTTATTTTGGCTATTCAAAGCCCCTTACCCTTCTATATAAATTTCATGATTGGTTTTTGCATTTCTGCAAAGAATGCTGCTGGAATTTTGTTTGGTATTTTGTTGAGTTTGTAAATTACTTTTAGTAAATTGACAACTTAACAAAATTTCGTTTTCAATCCATGAACACAGCATGTCCTTCCATTTATTTGATTATTAGCTCATTTTTTTTGGCAATATTTTGCAGTTTTCCGTGCATAAGTCCTTTATATCCTGGGTTAAATTTATTCCTAGATATTTGATCCTTTTAGTTGCTAATATCAATGGACTTTTTTCTTGATTTCCTCTTCAGATTGTGTGATACTGGTGTATAAATACACTACTGATTTTTGCATGTTGATCTTATACTCCCACCACTTTGCTGAAATCTTTTATTAGCTCTAGTAGCTTTATTGGATTTTCCATATATAGGATCATGTCATCTACAAATAATGAAAATTTTACTTCTTCCTTTCCAATTTGGATGCCTTATATTTCTTTTTCTTGCCTAACTGCTTGGCTAAAACATCCACCACAATGTTGAATAACAGAGGTGACAGTGGGTGTACCAGTTTGAATCTGTGGCGTACCCCAGAAAAGCCATGTCCTTTAACCCTCATCCAGTATTGCTGGCTGGGAGCTTTTTGATTGTTCCCATGGAGATGTGACCCACCCAATTATGGGTATTAACTTTGATTAGAGAGAGATGTGACCCCACCCATTCCAGGTGGTCCTGGACTGGAATCCTTTAAAAGAGGAAACATTTTGGAGAGAATCCCTTTTTAGAGCCACAAAAATGACCAGAGATCTTTAGAGACGAAGAAGGAATAAGTCACTGGGGGAACTTTATGAAACAAGAAGCCTGGAGAGAAAGTTAGAGACATTGCCGTGCCAGCCATGTGCCTTTCCATTTGAGAGAGAGTCTCTGAACTTCATTGGCCTTTCTTGAGTGAAGGTAACCTCTTGCTGGAGCCTTAATTTGGACATTTTATAGACTTCTTTTAATTAGAACATTTACATGACCTAGAACTATAAACTCGCAACTTAATAAATTCCCTCTTTTAAAAGCCATTCTTTTTCTGGTATATCACATTTTGGCAGCTAGCAAACCAAAACAGTGGGCATCTTTGTCTTGTTCCAGATTTTAGAGGGAAGAATTTCAGTGTTTCACCACTGAGTGTGATGTTGGCTGTGGGTTTGTCACATATGTCCTTTATCTTGATGAAGAAGTTTCTTTCTATTCCATAGATTCTGAGCATTTTTACCAAGAAGGGGTTCTTGATTTTATCAAATGCTTTTTCTGCATCAATTGAGAAATGATGTGCTTTTTTCCTTTGTTTTATTAATGTTGTATATGGCATTAATTAATTTTCTTATGTTGTACCAGCCTTGCACACTTGGGATAAATCCCACTTGATCATATAATTCTTTTTTTTTTTTTCACATGGGCGAGCACCGGGAATCGAACCCAGGTCCTCGAACCCGGGTCCTTGGGCATGGCAGGCAAGCATTCTTGCCTGCTGAGCCACTGTGGCCCGCCCCATATAATTCTTTTAATGTGCTGTTGGATTTGGCTTGTAAGCATTTTGTTGAGGATTTTTGCATCCATATTCCTAAGGAATATTAATCTGTAATTTTTTTTCTTGTGGTACATTTGTCCTGCTTTGGTACAGGGTGACGTCAGCCTCATAGAATGAAGAGTTTGAGCAAGATTGGTGTTAATTCTTCTTGGAATATTTGTAAAATTCACTAATGATGACATCTGGTCTTGAGCTTTTCTTTTGAAGGAGGTCTTTGATTGCTGATTAAGTCTCTTTACTTGTAATTGGTCTGCATTTCATCTAGATTATGTAATTTGTTGGTGTACACTTACACAGTAATCTTCTTATAATCATTTTTACTTCTGTGAGGTCAGTACAAATGTTTCCCCTTTCATTTCTGATTTTAGTTATTTGTGTCCTCTTTTTTTTTCCTCCATTCATCGAGCTAGAGGTTTGTCAATTTTATTGATCTTTTCAATGAACCAGCTTTGTTTTCTTTAATTTTATTGTTTTTTAAAAATTCTCTATTTCATTTATTTCCAATCTAATCTTTGTTATTTCCCTCCTTCTGCTTGCTTTGGTTTTATTTACTTTGCTCTTCTTTTTCTAGACCCTCCAATTGTGAGGCTATGTTTCTGATTTGAGATCTTATTTCTCTTTTAATGTAGGCATTAAAGCTATAAAATTTCCTCTCAGTATTGTCTTTGCTGCAATCCGTAAGTTCTTACATGTTGTTTTTACATTTTCATTTGCCCCATGATATTTCTTAATTACCTTTGTGATTTCTTCTTTGACACATTGGTTGTCTAAGAGTGGGTTTAATTTGCATGTTTGTGAATTTTCAAGTCCTCACTCTGTTATTGATTCCTAGCTTTTTTCCATTGTGGTTGGAGAAGATACCTGTATGGTTTTAATATTTTCAGATTTACTGAGAATTGCTTTGTGACCTAACATATTGTCTGTTGTGGAGAATGAGCCATGTGCACTAAGAAACAATGTTCTGCTGCTGTTGGGTGAAGCATTCTATGTATGTCTGTAAAGTATTTTTGTTTTACAGTGTCATCCAAGTCTTCTATTTCCTTATTAATCTTGTGTCTAGATGTTCAACTCATTATTGAAAGTGATGTAACATAGGTTACTACTATTAATGTAGAATCATCTATTTCTCCCTTCAAATCTGTCAATGTTTGCTTCATACATTTTGGGGACCTGCCATTAGGTGCATATATACTTGCAATTGTCATGTTTTCTTAATTGATCTTTTATCAATATATAGTGATCTTCGTTGTCCCTCATAACAGTTTTTCTTTATTAGAGAAATTGTGTGTTTACATAACAATCATGCATAAAATATAGGATTCCCATATGCTACCCTATTATTCATACTTTGCATTGGTGTAGAAAATTGTTAGATTGATGAAAGCACATTTTCATAATTGTACTTAAACTATAGAACATAGTTTAACTTAGGTTTCACTGTGTAGTATAGTTCCAAGGATTTTAAAAAAGCTTTTTATTCTATTGCCATATTTACAACCCAACATTTTCACTTTTAACTACATCCAGATATATATTTCAGTGCTGTTAATGGCATTTACAATGTTGTGCTACCATCACCACCATCCATTACAAAAGTGTTTCCCTCATTCCAAATAGAATCTCTGTATATTTTAAGCCTTAACTTCCCATTTCCTATCTCCACCCCACTCCTGGTAACTTATATTCTAGATTCTGATTCCATAAGTTTGATTATTCAAATTATTTCACATCAGCGAGATTATACAATATTCGTCCTTTTGGGTCTGACTTATTTCACTCAACACGATGTCTTCAAGGCTCATCCATGTTGTTTCATGAACCAGAACTTCATTCCTTTTTTTTTTTTTTTTTGCATGGGCAGGTTCTTGGAATCCAACCCTGGTCTCCAGCACAGCAGGCAAAAACTCTGCCATCGAGCCACTGTTGCCTCTCCTCATTCCTTTTTAATGCTGAATAATATTCCATCATATGTATATACCATGTTTTGTTTATTCATTCATCAGTTGATAGTCATTTGGGTTGCTTCCACATTTTGGTCCTTGTGTGTAATGACACTATGAACGTTAGCATGCAAATGTCTGTTTGAGTCCCTGCTTTCAATTACTTGGGTATACTACAAGTAGTGGGCCTGCTGGGTCATATGACAATTCTATACTTAACTTTCTGAGGAACTGCCAAACTGTCTTCCACAGCAGTGGCACCATTTTACATTGACTTCTGCAGTCATTGAGTGTTCTTATTTCTCTGCATCCTTTCCATCACTGGTTATTTTCTATTCTTTTAATAGTAGCCATTATAATGGGTATGAAATGAAATATCATTGTGGTTTTGATTGAATTTCCCTGATGGCTTATAATGTTGAGCATCTTTTCACGTGCTTTCTGGACATTTGTGTGTCTCCTTTAGAGAGACATCTGTTCAAGTCTTTTACACATATTTAAATTGGGCTATTTGTCTTTTTTTGATGTGTGATTTACTTTAATAAAAACAAATTTTACTGAGCAAAAAGAAATTTACACCAAGGGTATTTTTAGTAAAATGGACAATTTAAATTCAGTTGTTCATTAGGTACAGAAGCATCCTTAATAGAATTTTAATCTTTTGTCCCCCACATAAAAACTGACAGTGAAACATTTTATTATATGTCTAAAATAATATTATCCAGGATTTCTGACTTTCTTTCTTTTCTTCCCAAATCTTTGTTGGTAGGCTGCTTTTTTAAAAATATTTTTATTGAGAAATCTTCACACACATACATTCCATACATGGTGTACAATCAGTGGCTCACAATATCATCACATAGTTGTGTATTCATTACCAAGATCATTTTTTTTGAACATTTGCATCACTCCAGAAAAAGAAATAAAAAAGAAAAAGAAAAAGCTCTTATATACCATAACCCCTACCCCTCCTTCTCACTGACCGCTAGTATTTCTCTCTACCCAATTTATTTTTGGGTTGTTGTCTTTTTGTAATTATGTTGAAAGACTCCTCTATATATAATGGGTATTAAATCTTTATTGGATGTGTGGCTTCCAAATATTTTCTTCCCTGTTAACAGCTTTTTACTTAAAATCTATTTTATCTGATATTAATATAGCTAACCCTGCTCTTTTTTGATTACTATTTGTATGGTACATTTTTCTGTCCTTTCACTTTCAGCCTACTTATATCTTTTAACTTAAGTGAGTCTCTTCTAAATGACATATATTTTTGGCATGCTTGTTTTATCTGACATTCCCTGTCTTTTGACCAGAGAGTTTAATCAATTTACATTTAAAGTAGTTACTTATTATCCAGCACTTTCTCCTGTCATTTTCCTATTTTGTTTTTGTAAGTCTTATAACTTTTTTTGTCCCTCAATTCTCCCTTTAATTTCTACTTTCATATTTATTTGAATTTTTATAGTGTATAAATTTGAGTCCCTTCTCACATCCATCTGTATGTATTTTTTATAATGTTTCTTTGTGGTTACTATGGGGCTTAAATTTAGCATCCTATGTCAATAACCACTGTGTCTGATTTGATACTAACATATCAATAGCATACACATACGCTATTCCTAGACCCCTCCGTATTTCCACTTTCATTATATTTGTTACAAATTATATCTTTATAAATTGTGTGTCCAAAGCCATAGAGTTTTCACAATTCTTTATACATATGTTTGCATTTTAGTACCAGTAAGAAGTGGAGTTAGATCCCAAATGATACTGCACAACAGTAGTGGTGTTTAAATTTACCCGTCTGGTTGCCTTTATCACCAGCCCTTATTTCCGTGTGCTGCTGTGATCCCCTGTGTAGTGTGCTTTCCTTTCCATCTGAATAACTCCCCTTAGCATTGCTCATAGAGTGGTCTAATACTGTTGAACTCACTCAGCTTTTGTTTATCTTAGAATATCTTCCTCTTTCTTTCATTTTTAAAGACAGTCTTGTCAGATATAAAGTTTTGCCTGGCAACTGTTTTCTTTTAGCACTTTAAATATTTCATCCCACTACCTTTTCTTTCTTCTGGGACTCCCGGACTCCTCCATTGGTCTACCTAGTTGAGTCTTGCCAGCATCCTAGGCTCTGTTCACGTTTCTCTTTTATTCTGCTCCTGAATCATTTCCATTTTCAATTTCCATCTTCAAGTTCATTGATACTTTCTCCAGCTAGCTCCAATCTGCTGTTGAAACCCTTTTGGGAATTTTTCACTTTTTTTTTTTATAAACTTTGTTATTAATTAAAAAACTTAACAAAAGAACATTAATATATCACTCCATTCTACATATACAATCAGTAATTCTTAATATTATCACATAGTTGCATATTCATCATTTCTTAGAACATTTGCATCGATTTAGAAAAAGAAATAAAAAGACATCAGAAAAAGAAATAAAACAATAATAGAGAAAAAAAGATTATACATACCATACCCCTTACCCCTTGCTTTCATTTATCACTAGCATTTCAAACT
>PVIY010006532.1:0-48549 GCA_004026745.1 Myrmecophaga tridactyla | reverse complement strand
TCACTTTTGTTTTTATGGCCTTTAATTCCCCTATTTCTGTTTGTTCCCCTTTTCAAGGCTCCTCTTCATTAAGATTATCATTTTGTTCATTCATCCTTTCCCTGATATCTTTAGTTCTTTATCTGTGCCTTCTTTTATTTCCTTGAGCATATTGTGGATCATTATCTGAAAGTTTTTGTCTGGTATATTCAAAGTCTGGCCCACGTCATTGATAGTTTCTGGATTTTTTAATGTTGTTCCTTTGGATTGCCCATCATTGCCTGTCTGTCTTGTGATCTTTTGTTGTACACTGTACATTTTAATATCTTAAAATGTTAACTTTGGGATTTAGTCTCCCTCCTCTCTATTCCTTTAGTTTGTTTCCAGCTAGTGATATTAGAGACTTTTCACAGACTGCCAGGAGCTAACAGAAACAAACAAACCAGTGCAAAGAAAACCACCTTTCACAATCCGCAAATTGTCTCTGGGTGGATGGTGGTCTCTTCTTCAGTTTAGCCCCTCGTGGAGGAGGTCAGCCTGAGATGAGAGCAAAGTGTAGGGTTCTCTCTGCATTTTCTGAGCCTGTGTCTTGTCCTGGGCTCATATTGGCTCCCGGCCTTAGGAATTCCCCTGTTGTAGGAAACCCAGTACCCCTCTACTCCCTACAAAATGGACTCTCCTCTCCCCTCAGGGTGCATTATGTTAAGACTTAAAGCAGTTGTCTCTACATAGACAAATGACCTTCTAAGCCATTAATCAGCATTTTGATTACTGATGTGAAAGTGTCTGGTGAAAAGCCAATAAAAGAAACTATCCCTAAAATTTTTCTTAAAAAGTCATATCATCTTTGTTTCTAAAAGGATTAATGTAGATACTGTGTATATTATAATCATAATGTAAATATCTCTTCTAAAATTGTGTGCGCACAGGAGCTGAAAGCTTCTACCACCATAGACTCATTAAATTTCAGATAGCCTTAGGAGAGAGAGCTGGCTGCCTTCTCTAGGTTTCTTGTATACAAACTTAATGAAGATTCTGATATACCGTTTTGTGCTGGAGCATAGAGACCTATGGAGATGGCTGTTTTGATAAAGTCTTTTACTTTAGTGGCCCTCTAGATACCAAAATTTGAAGCTATAATTTTTTTTCTCTCTCACAGGATCGCTTACACATGAAAGGCACTATTTTTCTCTAGTATAACCTACTGCTTCTGGACACAAGCCAGATTCAATTAAAGAGTACAATTAAGTGCAGTTGGATCTTGCATCCAAATACCATCCCTCCTTCCCTGTTCCCCCTTCTCCTTAGTTAAGTGAAAAAGCAAAGGGAATAAAAATGTGCGCTGAATTTTCAGAGCAAGAGGGAAGGAAATTAACTTCCCTTTAAATTCTCATTTTCTCTGCTCTTCTGTTGGTCTTCAATTACCTCAATTGAAAAACAGTTTATGTTAATGTCTAAATTCTGCAAGGGTGCCAGGCCTCTTTGTTATGAAATTCTTTAAAGTAAAAGATCTCCTCCAAATAAAAATTGTCATCCTATATACTGTGAATGGAAGGTAACTGTGTTTTGCTCAGCTTATATATGCTGTGGTCGTTTGAATTATGTACAAATTTAGATGTGTTCTTAACTTAATTCTTATGCTTGTGACTGTGTACCCATCTTTAAGATGTTATTTTTAGTTAAGTTGTAGCTCAAACTAAATGAGGTTGGGTCTTAATCCAGATTATTGGAGTCCGTTATAGCAGAAGAAATTCAGACATAGCCAAAATCATTGGGAACCCAGAAGAGGAAGGACAGGACGCTGCCATGTGAGTGAGGAAGGGCAGGGACCTGAGGATTTCTAGCCAACCAGAATGTTACAGATTTTGGGGAGAAAGCGTTGCCTTGCTGACCTCTCAATTTTAGATTTCCCCTAGCCACAAAACCTTGAGCTATAAATACATGTTCTTTAAACCAACCCACTGTGTGGCTTTGTCATAGCAGCCCAGGAAAATGAGATAATGGCAATGCTTTGCAGACATATGATCTGAGTCTCACAACCTGCCTACAATATCATTGTTTGTATTCCACATCCAATTCCTCACCAGGTCTTGCTGCACATTCAACATGAAAAATATTTGACCACTTCTCATCACCGTCACCATTGCCAAGCCATTACCATGGGTCTCCTATACTGCAATGCAAACGTCCTAACTTTTTCACTGCCTTGACTCTATTGGCCCTACAGAAATTCTCCACAGAGCAGCAGTGGAGCTTTTGTAAAAGCCAAGCTTAGATACATTAGTCCTCTGTTCAAAATGCTGTAATCCCTTTCCATCTCTCTAATATGAATCTGAGGCCCTTATATCGGGGTGCCAGGCAGATTTCCAAGATGGCCCTCAAGATCCCAGCTTGGCTACTTATCTTGGATAATTGGATAATTCCTACCACCGCCCTTTATATGTGGGCAGGACCTGCCAATACAGCGGGATCTCTCTCCTGCAGTAGTTTAAAGGGCAAGGGTGAGGGGGATTTGAAACTATAATTAAGATCCCAAGTAAGTTGATTTTAGCTCATCAAAAGGAAAAGCATCCTGGTTTGTGGAACTTAATTGGGCAAAATCCATCATGGCTGGGTGCTTCCTGCTGAAAGCTTCTCACTGCTGGACTTGAAGAAACAGCCATGCGTTCTGTGAACTGCCTATTGTGGGTCACATGGGAAAGGACCTGAGCAAAGCAGTGGGTAGTTCGTACAGGAAATGGACTCGGCCAGCAACCTGAAAGAGTGTGGGGTCAGAGTCTTCTCCAGGTGGGGAGCCCATCTAGCCAACACCTCGCCTGCAGCTCTGGAAGACCCTGAGCAGGGAACCCAGGTAGGTTGTGCCAAGTTTTCTGACCCACGGAAACTGTAAGATATTAGATGTGTGTTGTTTTAAACCACTGAGTCATTTGTTACAGAGCAAATAGGAAAACAGTTCCCTTGGCCTGCACACGGCACCACGCTCTCATCTAACTCACCGTTATCACTTCCATTCCAGCCACACCAGCTTCTCGCTGCCTGGACATTCCAAATGGGTTCTGTCTCTGGGACTGCACGTGCTTTCCCCTCTGCCTTACCTCCTTAGAGCAGCCCTCGTTGCCACCTAGTATAGAATAACACATCAGCCACTCCTCCTCCTTCTTTCTTACTTTACTTTTCTTAGCCCTTGTCACTACCTGTCATTACATGTTGGTTTAATTTCTGTATTTACCCACCAGAACATAAGCTCCATGAGGACAGGAGTTTTGTGTTTTTCATCACCCCAGGGTCCAGAACAGTGTTTGGGGCAAAGAAGACACTTGAAAATGTTTGCTTAATGAATGGGTTTTGTGCAAGAGGAAAACTGAAGTGAGGACAGGCTGAGTAATTTGTACAAAGTCAATTAGCCATATGCGGTAGAGTCAGGATTTGGACAAAGACTTCTCACTACAGAACTAGTCTCTTTCTACTGAAAAATGTCGATGCTTAAGAAAAAAAGTAGGAGGTTCTTATATATAATGTTTCTTGATGACACTTGGTGTAAAAAGGTTGGAATATTTTCTGTATTTATTTTATTTGATGTTCATTTAAAAATATATTAATTCAAGCTGAAAATGGCCTTAAATATCCACTCACTCTAAATTCCTTTGTCTTACAGTTGGGGAAATGATAATCAGGAATATTTAATGAGCTGTCCAATATCATATTGTTTGGTGGAGGAATAAAAGAAACCTGACAGAGAGTTATCTATGATTTCTGCTTCAAAACAATCTAATCGTAAAAGCTTAAAGTGTTTGGTCAACAATAAAAATCATGTTCAGTTGGCTGCAGGATGAGGCAGTGGGGCCGGGAGTGGAGAAGACTGCTATGTGATTGAATCACACTCTCCAAATCATGTGTGCTTACTTTGCCCTTTTGAGATAACTGAAAACCAAACTAATATTTCACCTCCTTTTTCAGAAAGAAAAGTATTTCTTCATATCAGATAAAATAATACAACCAAAACTCAAAGTAATATTTGTTTGTGGCTTTGACTAAAGTTAGGAGTGTGCACCAGTTGAGAGAATTTCCCCCACTGCAGGCAGATTCTGTTCCAGAAACTCCTTTGCTATGAAAAACTGAAGGCTCTGTTCCCCAGGCAGCTGCTGGAAACAGCATCCAGTCATAGAAATCCACAACTCGGTTAAACAAATCAGGGCATCTTTGGCTTGGAACTAAACAGAGTAACTGCTGAAGGCATTTAAGTCCCAAGCTGTAATTAAAATAAGAACAACAAAAACCGTCTGTACGCCTGCACGGCCCCGGAGAAAGTTCAGGACCACGGATAGCGCCACGGCGGGCGCGGGGTGGGGTTCCTGTCTGATGCTTTCATGTTGCGAGGCAGGGAAAGAGAACAGGGTGCCCTTTCCTTGTGTGGACCAGGGCTACCAGAGGTGGGCACCGGAAATGTGGGCAGTGTTTCAGGGTCTGCTCTGAAATCTGGGTGCCATTTACAATGAGACCATGTTCAATTGTCAATTTTCGACAAGAAGGACTTATTTTTCTTGACTGCCTTGCATGCTCAGGCGTTGTTCGGAGCAGAGGTGGCTGGAGCTGGCTCAGAGGACCCCCAAGAGCCAATTCCAAGTTCAGTGATGTCATATCGGCAGCTTGAAATTGGCCATTTAGCCTTAGAAGTTGGTAAATCCTAAAAGTCAGGTTTTTCCCCTGAGAGGCAGTTGTTAGATATTTATGAATATGCCACTGGTTCCTAACATTCTGCGTCTGTTACTTTATGTGGTCGCCTGCAAAACCACTGATACTGTCCATATCTTGAAGAGAAAGAAAGTGAGGCGCAGAGAGGCTGAGAAAGCCAGACAGAGCCCCACATATCTCCAGCCTTGGAGCCAGGATTCTGAACTCGGAGCTCACATTGCATTCCACCATCTCTAGAATGACATTAAGCAATGGGATACTGAATTTCACTTTCTCTCTATTCTCAGTCTCCTGCTGGCTGTTACTCCTACTGAATAAGAGGTACTCTCTAGCCTCTAGACCCCCTTGGATCCCTGCATGAGAAATAATTTTCCCCATTCTGAGAGTATCAGTAGGGGTGGGGAGCCTCTACTTGAACCCAAGTCAGAGTAAAACCGATTTATCTATTCCCAGGTGGGACACTTGTTGCCTTGAATGGACAGACTCCAGGGCCCACAAAAACAGACACAATCATCTTCACGCTATGTGGAACATTAATGAACAAATTCCTCTTTATCTCTTTGTATAAGCACACTTGTACAGACCATGCATGTGTAATTATTGAAAGAGACAGCTTTTGGCAGGAGGTCATCAGACCCTGCTTGGTTCTCCTTGTCATAAATATACAGCCTTGTTCTGGGCAGCTGTGTCAGGGCCCTGAACTACCTAAGGATTACTCACAGTTTACACCCCGTCTGCTTCCTGCAAGAGGGGAGCATTTTTACATATAGAGACCAAGATGGGCTCAGGCCCCACCAGTGTTTTCTTGAGAGGTTTTGAGAACCAGGAGGCTGGGTACAGGCCAGACTGAGCAAAGAAAGACCACTAGCCAGAGTGTACATTTTTTGTTACATTCTAGTAATTTTTAAAAAATTCTAGTTAATTAACACTCATTTCTCTGACATAAGGCAGCCACTAAAAAGTGTGTGGGTGGTGGCCAAGGAAAGGACCAAGTAATGGCTTGGAGTTGGGTAGGCAATGAGAGAACAGTCATCCAGCCGAATTGGCACCAGTACGAAGAGGTTTCTCACAATGACAAGTTGGTTTAACCAAAGTATAATTTTTAGAGATTGGGAAGATATGAATATATATTGAACTGGGGTGGGGGCCAAGGAGGGTAGGAAAAACATGATATTAAATCCACTAAATAGGGAAGGAAATGCAGTAATTCTGCTTAAAGTGCAGCCTGAGACTCCTGTTCACAGGTCAGCAGAAACCCTTTTTTTGTGTGCAGGTGTATGTGTGCATGAAAGCAAAAGCAAGCATAAATGGTACATCTTTACAAGTTGACACAAGGATGAGTATAAAAATTTATATGGGGTGGTGCCACAGCGGCACAGTGGCAGAATTCTTGCCTGTCATGCCGGAGACCCAGGTTCAATTCCTAGTGCCTGCCCATGCCAAAAAAAAAAAAAGAATTATTTGACTAAGCAACAGCCAATAATTTCACCTGCACTACTCTTTTTTTGATCCATATTGTATTTGGAGAGGAAAGAAAAGAAGTGACAAATTTGAAGTAAACATATTACAATAATATATGTTCCTTAAAGCTGTATTTTAAAAGTTCCTTGAGTTATAGATGAGAGAGCATTTCCATCTGCTTTATTACGGAAACAGAGCACGGTTCTGAACCCAGCTCTGTGCTCCACAGACACACTACGCAGACAGCCTAAGCACTCAGCAAGCGTCGTTAGATAAATAAATGAGTGTCTTTAAAATCCATCTCAATCCAAATCTGATGTTTTTTCTCAAAGATGGCATGTTTCAACTTTTCACTACAATTCTCAAATCATATCAAAGACAGGTCCAAAGGATTTTAGAATTCAGTCCGGTTAATCTTCTATAATGCTTCTTCATATGTGGTGTTTTCTCAATTCATGGTGAATAAAAAGGATATACAGTAGAAGGAATTTCCAGGTAAATGCCTCATAATGATTATAGCATTTTTCTAAAATTCAGTTTGAAAGTTTAATGAAGTAATCCCCCTTTTATCAATGTAAATTAGGTATAAATTAGCTCTTGAATATTTTGCATTTATACAATGTGTTTAATTTAAAAAGTAGGCACTGTTGTGACATTCAATTATAGAATGATGCTCTTGACAACTTCAGAATCCTGGTCCCCTGGCCCAGAGCAAGGGGATGTCACATGGAGAAGCCCAGTGGGGGCATTGGGAGTGCCCCCCTTATCAAATAGAAATGAATGGCAACCCTGCAATCTGGCTTTGAAGAGCTATTTCTCTGCCACTTCCTGTGGTTCTGGAAGGTTCATCAATCCCACCCCCAGCCCCTCTGACCCAGGTGTGGCCATCAGGCTCTCTGTCCAGGTAGTGGAAATGGAACCGTTCTCCAGCAGCAGCCAACTAAAATGACTGTCAGCAACTTCAGCTGGGATTCTGGGAAGGGCTTTGAGTCTTGTCCTTCCTGAGTCTGATTGTTATTTTATTTTTTAAAAATTTCTGAGCTGGTCTGCCTGAAAATGGGTGATATGACTCCCAGGGTTGAGCATGGCCCTGGCACTGAGGGATAAACACTGCCTTCCTGACCAAATACCCTTCCTGTAACAAATAAAGTTCAGTGGCTAAGAGAGTTCAGATGGAACTGAGAGGCTTTTCTGTAGGCTTCTTTTACACAAGGTTCAGATACAGATTCCTATTTACCATGGTCTGCCAAACCCCAAATGAACCATTCCTGCCAACCCCAAAGAATACCTAGAGCTCTGAGACCCTACAAAAGTTTTATGCACTAAGCTTACTTTCTTGAAACCTGCTTTCTCCAGAGGGCTCCTAGGCTAGATAAGTCCTGAAACCCAGAGGGGCCAGCCTCTTCAAGAATAACGAAAAACTTCATCCCCCTATCCTATATATTGAAAGGTGCTGATACCCCTTTTCAACATGAAAAAGTTAGGCGCAGCCTGTAGACTGGGAGAAGGAGGAGAACAGAGAAGATAGTGAGGTAGTTTATAAGTTCAACCTCAGTATTATTGTATAACTTGATGACTTTATGTGTATCACTTTATGCATTAAATACTCTGTGTATCTGTGTGCAACACTCTATAAATTTAGGCATTCATAAAGGTGTATAATTGTATCCTTTCTCGAAGGAAGAAAAGCAGAATGTCTGCAGGGCTGTAAATAACGTCCAGGCTTGCTCAAGCCTGTCCGGAGATAATGGTGTGCAGAGGGAGGCTGCCAGGCCTGTTTCTTGTCAAGCCCAGGCGCTGCCCTTATCTCCGACAAAGGAGTTCAGCTAAGGGCCAGATAGTAACTCCTACCCTGCAAGTTCTGTCTCTGTATTTTTCCATTTTACTCATTCCCTTAGTAACTCCTGCCTTGCTCACTAGCCTATATAATCTAGAAACAAAGAATATTCGGGGCTCAGACTTTGGACGGAGAGTCCTCTGGGCCCGCCAGCAATAAAGTTTTGTCCACTTCTCAGAGGCTCGGGTACGTTCTTGGGTGATTGGAGCTTTCCCTACTTCAATAGGATTTTTTAAATGAGTCTGACTGCTGAATCACCATAATATTTCTTTTAGCTTCCAGTGTTTTGGAGCAGCTAGAAAGAAAAAGCTGAAAGTGTAGAATGTTAACCCATACCAAACTCTGAAATCTGTTCTGTAACTATTAGTTAAAATGTACTCTGAAAATTATTGCTTTTTTGGTATATATGTTATATTTCACAATGAAAATGTTTTAAAAAATATCTGTGATCTATCTAGTATTTCATATAAAGTTAAACCTTTTACTTTTCCTTTTACTTAAATTAGCTAGACATCAGTTTCTATAGATTTTAAACATGCAAAAATGTATAAGGAAATTTTATCAGGAAATTCAGAGAAGGATGTTTGAAAGCAAGAGTCATGGAATCTGCCTGTTCTGTTTTTCCATCTTTTGGTACCATCAGAACTTTGAGCATTGTATTATCTTATTGCTGTGTAGCAAATTACCACAAAGTGGTTTAAAACAACACCCATTTCTTGCCCTACGGTTTCTGGGTGGCATGTGCCTGACTTCCAGGGGCTGTGTCCTCTTCTCAGCATTTCATCCAAGTGAAGCCCAACAAATGGATTTCTGGGGCCATGTTTCTCAGACTTGGGGTCCCTCTCCAAGCTGGGTTACCAGCAGACTGGATCTCCCCATGAGCCTGTTAGCTGTCAGCTGGGAACTTCTCTCTGACCCCACAGGCCATGCTCAGGCCTCCTGCCTCTCCCACACATCCAATCTCTCTGCTTCAGGAAGCGGCCAAACCTCTGCACTGTCTCACTTGATTAGATCAGGCCTACCCAGAGGAACTTCCTTTTTATTAACTCAAAGCCAACCAATTGGTAATCTTGGGGGATGATTTCATAGTCACAGGTTCTGCCCATACTTAAGTGGCTGTGTACCCCAGAGGGCAAGGATCTTAGGTGCCATCATCTAATTCTGCTTACCACAAGCAAATTCAGTTTACTTCTCTGGGTGTCTGCTTTCTTTTGCAAACTGATTTTGTAAATATTAAAATAAATTAATTTATGTAAACTTATAAAATACTTGTTGAGTAGTAGACACTCATAAATAAGAATTATTATTAATAATGTACATCTGATTGAATAAAATATTTATATTGCACATTGACATTTCCTCATCCCACTGAAAGTGCAAATGAATGCTGAGAATAAAAGTATGTATATCACAACTCTTTTGTAAAAATTGCCTCCTAGTACATTAAAATTCCAGTTACTGTATAAAATGTGTTTTTTTTCTTATGCTCAGTTCATCAGTAGAGCATTTTAAAAGCATCCAAGTAAAGTTTTTTCCCTTTATTCTCATTCCTTAATATATTGGTTTTTAGATCGTAATAAATCCTAATATAATGAAAGACAGTGTTCTAGTTTGCTAGCTGCTGGAATGCAATATACCAAAACAGAACAGCTTTTTAAAAGCAAAATTTAATGAGTTGCTAGTTTACAGTTCTAAGGTCAAGAAAATGTCCCAATTAAAACAAATCTATAGAAATGTCCAATCAAAGACATCCAGGGAAAGATACCTTGGTTCAAGAAGGCCGATGAAGTTCAGGGTTTCTCTCAAGTGAAAAGGCACATGGTGAACATGGTCAGGGTTCCTCTCTCATCTGGAAGGGCACATGGCGAACACGGCGTCATCTGCTACCATCTTCTCTCCTGGCTTCCTGTTTCATGAAGCTCCCCGGGAGGTGTTTTCCTTCTTCATCTCCAAAGGTCGCTGGCTGGTGGACTCTCTGTTTTTTGTGGCTATGTCGTTCTGCTCTGCTCTCTCTGAATATCCTTCATTGTCCAAAATGTTTCTTCTTTTATAGGACTTCAGAAACTAATCAAGACCCACCCAAATGGGTGGAGACACATCGTCACCTAATCCAGTTTAACAGCCCACTTGATTAAATCACATCTCCAGGGAGATACCTAATTGTAGTTTCAAACATACAGTATACTGAATAGGGATTAGAAGAAATGGCTGCCTTTACAAAATGGGATTAGGATTAAAACATGGCTTTTTTAGGGTACATACATCATTTCAAACCAGCATAGACAGTGAAGTATTTTATTGCATAAAACACATTTTCTTCCTTCAGATTTTTTTTTGCAACAAGTACTGTGCTCCTCTCTATGCTAGATTTATGCTCAAAATTTTCAAAGCTAAAATTATGCTGCAATCCTCAGTACCTATCAGCTTCTCTCCTGCTGTTTTTTCAAGTTATATCGATTTGCCCCCATTCATTGTCATTGTTGAGCCCAGTTGTATTTCAATTTGTTTTATTCTCTGTTGCTAAGAAACAAAGTTGCCCCATTATGTAGGGTCCTTGTTATTCCGGCTTTGCTAATCACTTAGTAATACATGTTCTTTGGGGATTATTTTCTGGATAATAACGTTTACTCCCTGTGTCGGTGGACCGTGGACTTGATGACAACAGTTCATTACTGCCTTCGGGCTGCAGAACAATGAGCTATAAATTTACCAGCTGTGAGCTTCCCGAAGGAAAACAGTGAGTTCACTGCTCCATTGAGACCCAATCATTTGCACAGGATTTATGCTTTTAAAACTTCCTGCATAACAACTCTTTTGATAGATTCTTTCATCCAAGAATTTAATTTGATTCAACACAAAGCAATCAATAAGTGCTGCCCTTTCACTGGAGACGTGAACATGGTATTATGAATATTCACTTTCCTCTGGACATTTTTATTCCTTTTTGGCCACTCAAGGATTCTCAAAAAATACAGAATCCCCCATGGGAGAGCATTTCCCCTGGAGTCAGGGCTGTAGCACACTGCACCCATGTTTGTGCTGTAGAGGGGAGCAGCCTGGGATTCGGGAAAGGACATCTGGGGACTATTACTGAATCCACATGATATACTCACGTCCCTCAGACGAAAACAAGAACAGTACCTCTCCACCTGCACCACCGACTTACATGGGACAGTGCATGAGACATCTCTCTGTAAATAGAAACTCCAGGCAGGACTAACCCTGTAGGCACCATGTTACCGGTGCCACTGGAGCCGGAGGACGAAATCCAATACAAAACACACGCCTTCATGGAAGGTGACTTAGCGATGTAAACTGTTTCAAAAATTCCTGTTTCTATTTAAGAAACTCGAAATGCATGCGCTAGGACTCTTGTGAGTAATTTCCTGTGAAAACGTTTGGTGTCTACAGTTTTTGTAAAGGTCGATCATGCAGCCTCGTTCCTGTCACTAGGATTTCAAACCCTCTGGTCACTCAAGCACCAAAATCTTGCAGTATTTCTAGTTTTCCTAAGAATAATAGAGCTGAGGATAATAGAGCTAATTCCTTGGTGGCATATAACTTAGTGTGTTCATGTTTTCCAAGTACTTGAGGTATTGGGATAAAGGTATTTTGAGCTCAGTCCTTCTGGCCTAAAAACAGGCAAGATTTACTTAAATCCATTGAAATTGGCTTTAAGTTATTCCATGACTTCTTATTAATCATAGAAACACTCTTTGACCACGGGTCATTTAAAAGAACATCTTAGTAACCATAAGAATTCAGTGCCCATGATAGGTAACATTGGATGTTTATTGAAAATAAGAACAACAATTAAACGTAAATGACTTAAATTCAATGGTTTGCTGAATTCCAGCACTTTGGAATGATCAAACAAGCGAAGACAATCAGACCTTGAAAAGGGGAACAGGTGTCATTGTGGCACTCGCCGCAATCTATGGAAACAAGCCATAGTCAGCGCCGTTAAGTCTAAGCGAGGCGGTCACAGACACCAGCTGAGGACATTGGCTCTAAGTGAGACGGTCAGTACACAAGACGGAAGGTCCCTCCGCACGCACAGCCTAAGGGTCAGTGGGTCAGTAAAAACATGTCTCCGTCTCGCCCAAATACGGTTATAACTCCTAACTTGCCTGATAATTGATCCACGATGCCTTACCCGAACAGTTCCGCATCTTGTTATATATAAAACCTGTAGCTGCCTGTACCTCCTTTGTCCCGACTCGCCATGGCACCCGCAAAGCTTTGTGACTTGCTGTGCAGCAAAATAAAATGATTCAGCCTGACCTCTGCTGTCGCGTCCCGTTTCGGAAGCCGCTCGGCTGAAGGCTGTGCCCCAGCGCCCGGGGAGCAGCGGCTTTCCTGGCGCCCAAACAAGGACTTGACTGAATGGGAGCTACCTGTGACCCGGATCAGACACCTTGGTTCCTGGCCTTCGTTGCCAGATCAGCCAGATCCTGGGATTGCTGGCATCCGTCCACCCGTTGAGTGGACCCGAGACAACTCAGGCCGGTCAGACGAAGGAGACACCGGGGATCATCGGGCCTCTGAACCATTTCTGTCAGGACCGCTGTCTCAGCCATCTGTCTGATTGTGGGCCCACCTGACTGGGTGAGTAGATCCATTTTCGGGGATACCCTAGGATCTCTCAGGGACCCACCGAGTAAAACCGGAATTGGGTCCTCTGTTTAACTGTTCTACCTGTGTAGAAACTGTTCTGTAACTAATCTGTGTCTAAAATGGGAAATAGCCAGTCTTCTCGAGGAGATGGGGCACCTATCATGCCCTTAGAAGGTGTGTTGCAAAGTTGGTCAAAACTAGGAAAAGGAAGGTCTGAGAGAAAAATGATTCAATATTGTACTGTAATATGGCCAAAATATGATATTGCTGGTCTGCCAAAATGGTCACCAAAAGGGTTTTTGATATGAATTTGTTAAATGCTTGGATAGAATGGCTAGATGAAACTGGAAAGTCTGAGGAAGAGTCTTACCATATGGTTTTCAGGAACGCCTCCTATGGTTTCAATTCAATTCCTCCTGCGTAGCCCTTCTCAGCCTTAGTGAAAATCTCTGGCCCCTGCTGAGGCCTGCAGTCCTCCACCGGCACCAGTCACCCAACCCTCAGCTCCTGTCAAGACTTCCAGTTCTCCACCGCCCTACCTGTCAGCTTCAGCCTCCAAAAAACCCAATCTGGGGCCAACTGCGCTGTACCCCTTAGTCCCTGTAACCAAGTTAATTCCCTCTGCTGGGGGAGGGGCTCCAGCCACAGCTCAGCTGTATTCGCATCAGGCCTGGGGACCATGTGAGGGAGCCAAGCCCGCTGAATTAAAGGGTAAGTTCTCCACCCAGCCCTGACTGGTGGTAGAATCAACCCCAACCCTCTTTACCCTTCACAAGCCAACCCTGGAGGGTCTAAAGGCCTTGACTAGTCAGGTGTTCTCGGAAGTAGAAACGTCCCAGACAGTTTCAAATGCCCACCGACTAGCGAGCTCCCAAGTCAGCATCGCGCTCCGTGGGGCAGTGGTGACCAGTTCAGTGGGTGGTCAGTCCAGACTGGGGTTTTAACAATGACTCCCGAACTCAAAAATGGCCAGGCCTGACTCCACTGTACAGTACCTGGCTCATTTCCTAGACCTCTTCTTACAAGGCTTAGAAACCAGTACAGTTCCCACCAACGCTGGTCCTGGGTAGAGGAATGTCATCAGAATGAGAAGAAACCCAGCCCAGTTCCTCCGAGACTCAGGGATGCAGTCTGCACACAAACCAGGGAAGACCCCGATGGCCCGGCACCTGAGCCAATTTTAAAACAGCTGTTCTTAACCCATTCCGCCCCCAGCATCCGTCGGAAATTAACGGATGGTGGAGTCAGAAACGTGCTGCCTGCTCGTTTAGAAGCAGCTCAGAAATGCTTCCAGAATAGGCTGCTAGAAAAACAAAAGGGCCGGAAGGCCCTGGGAATGGTGGTCCAGGTCTCCAATCGAGGAGGAAAAGGTGACCAACAGCGAGCTGTCAGCCTCCAGAGGCACAGCCACCAGGCGAAAGGGGAGAGGGCGGTCTCCCCCTCCTGGCACCCAAACAATGTGCCTACTGCAAACAAACTGGCCACTGGAAAAATTCCTGCCCAGCCAAGCAACACAGGGGGCCAGGGCTCGGGACCTTTCCGGGAAAAGTCCCTGACAGGGAAACTGGCATACCCTGAAACCTGGGTATGGCCGACCTAACCTAATGGCCCTCACAGAGGAAGAAGATGAGTGACGGGGTCAGGGGCACTGTCCCTAGCCCTGACTGCAGTCTGGCTGTCCCCCAGAGGCAAACTCAAGCTCTCCCCTGTGAGTGAGTGTTCGGCAGACCTCGGCCTTTCTGTAATCACCGGGGCCGGTGTTGGGGGAGAGCTGATAGGCGACAGACTCCACCCGAATACATACAATCTCTATCCCTGGACTGTCTGCAGTCCGTTCTGTCTTCCTACAGGAAATACCCTTCAGCCTTGATGGACGGTCCACTCTCCAGCCTGGTGATTGGGGCGTCATCAGAAAGTGGGACACACGGCCGCTGCCGCCCAGCGGTCAGAACCGCACCAGGACCTTGACCCCGCCGTCAAGGTCGTCAGACACAGCTCCTGGCTTCACTCCAGAGTCAAGAAAGTCCCTGAGCCAGAACACTGGTCGGCCCAGCCCCTGGAGACCAACGCCACCAACAGCCTCCGGTTCCTGCTCCACCGAAAGAATCCGGCTCAAGAGCCCAAGCCGTCCAGTCGCCAGCATGAGTCCGTGGTACTTGATCCTGGTCTTCCTGCCGGCCACCCATCCTCACGCCAGCAACCCCTGAACCCCCTGCGCCTCTCAGGTGAAACAGGGGCCCAAGGTGCCCTCTACCTTCACCTACCACACCCTGTTTACCTGCTCAGGCACTGTCGGGTCATGTGTACATAATGACACTACCTATTTCACCCCAGCATGGCAAGCCCCTGGTGACCTGTTCTGGGTTTGTGGAAAGTTCGCTGATGCCACCTTACAGCCTGATTGGACCAGGTCCTGTGTCTTAGGTGTGCTAAAACCAAGCTTCCTCTTATTCCCCCTTAAGACTGGGGAATGCTTGGGAGTCCTGGTGTTTGATGAACTGGGGGAGCAGGCCAAAAATCCAAATCAGCCACTGGAAGGGCAATGAATGGCCACCTGAAAGAATTACCACTACAATGGCCCAGATAGCTGGGCCGAGGATGGGTCCTGGGATACTGCAGCCTCTCTACATGTTTAACTGAATTATCCACTTACAGGCTGTGCTTGAAATCATAGCCAATGAAACCTCTATTGCTCTTAACCTATTGGCCAAACAGAACACTCAGAGGCATGCTGCCATTTACCAAAACCGCCTCGCCTGGAACTACCTGCTGGCCAAGGAAGGTGGTGTTTGTGGCAGGTTCTACCTAACCAACTGCTGCCTACAAATTGATGAGCAGGGCAAAGCCACTGAAGCAATTACAGACCAAATGGAAAACCTTGTCCACGTTCCTGTCCAGACCCGGACACGGTCCTAGATTATATAACAGCGTCTAGGTTGTCTGCTCTCCTCTTGAATGGTGAAAGGCGTTGGGTTCCTCGCCCTGGGTGGGTTTGCTGCCCGATTAGTTTTACCTTGTCTCATCCCCGGCTTTCAGCAGCTCATCGTGCGCCCTGCAGAAGGAATGCACGTTGTCCCTAAAGTTATGGTCTTGCACACAGAAGCACCTACACAAACCTCGTACCACCATCTCTCTTATTTGCAGCTCTGGCCTCATATTAGCTGCATATGCCTCATGATGGGGGAACTGTGGAACTCGCCACAGGCAAAGTTCAGGTCAAAATGAGCTGTAGTCAGCTGGCAGCCGTTAACTCTAAGCAAGATGGCCACATACACCGGCCAGAAGGTCCTTCTGCACACACAGCCTAAGGGTCAACGAGTCAGTAAAACATGTCTTTGTCTAGCCCAAATACGGTTATAACGCCTAACTTGCCTGATGATTGGTCCACAGTGCCTTACCTGAATGCTTCCACATCTTGTTATGTATAAAACCTGTAGCTGCCTGGACCTCCTTTGTCCTGACTCGTCACAGCACCCCAAAGCTTTGAGACGTGCTGCGCAGCAAAATAAAATGATTCGAGCCTGACCCCTGGTGTTGCGTCCTGTTTTGGAAGCTGCTAGGCTGAAGGCTGTGCCCCAGCACCTGGGGTGCAACACCATGAGTGTATCTGGATGGTGGTGACCTCAAGCAGCACTGAGGATTTGGAGCATCAGATGAGAAAGGAAAGCAGAATCCAGGAACAGGCTGGGTAATTGGAGCTTATCCAGCTGGACATTCTGGGGGCTGTGCTCCCACTCAAGGGATGAAGATGAGGGGTGCATTAGTCAGGGTTCTCTAAAGAAACAGAATCAACAGGGAACACTCACAAACATAAAATTGATAAAAGTGTCTCACATGACCACAGGAACGCAGAGTCCAAAATCCGCAGGGCAGGCTGTGAAGCTGATGATTCTGACAGAGGGTTTGGATGAACTCCACAGGAGAGGCTCGCCAGCTGAAGCTGGAAGAGAACCTGTCTCTTCTGAATCCTCCTTAAAAGCCCCCCATTGATTAGATTAATGTATCACTCATTGCAGAAGACACTCCCCTTTGGCTGATTACAAATGGAACCAGCGGTGGATGCAGCTAATGTGATCATGATCTAATTCTATGAAATGTCCTTATTGCAAGAGACAGGCCAGCACTTGCCCAACCAAACAAACAGGTACCACCACCTGGCGGTTGTGGTTGACACATGAACCTGACCATGAAAGTGGGGCATTTGTCTACCAGCTCGAGGCTACTCCCAGGGAGTGGGTGGACCCCCAGGCATGTCTGGACAGCCTTGCACAGGGGTCCCAGGGAGGCACACGTACAGGCTCTTGTGGGCAGAGGATGCTTTTCCAGGTGTTTGCATCTGGAAGCTCCAGAGAGCAAGGGAGTGATGGGAGACAGGCCCCACAAGCCACCTATAATTGTCCATCATGTCACCTAATGAAGCCCGTCCATAGCTGTGTGTCCTTTGTCTGGTTACCTGAATTAGAATGAAATTGCTCCATATTCTTTGTGGTCTCCAATCCTTGGAGAAGACCTCATATAACAGAATAAACTTATCTTGGATTTTCTGCCCGAGTTCACTGTGGCTCAGTTCCACTTAGAATCGAGCTCAGCATGGGAGCCCAAGACTCAGCAATGGTAAGTTCTTGGTCCGCTGTCTTTGAACACCTTCTACATGAAGGGCATCTGCTACTGCTGAGGAGGTGAAGACAGATGAGATGTGGCCCCAGCGCTCAAGCACAGACATCTTTGTAAAACCCCGAGTTGCTAAGGCAGCACTGAAGGTACATCAGGTACCTTGAAGATGAGTTCCCTAATCTCCTTTCTCCTTCTGGAGGAAAGGGGTCCATGCCAGTGTCTTGCTATTTCAAATGCCATTTTATATGGAGCTGGTAGTGATGTAATTAACTGGTTCATCTTTCGTTAGGAATAAAGCACTAAAATTAGTATTCATTTATATAAAGGAAGTGTGCTTTTCAATATCTTTTAGGAGAAACTACTTTCAGTATGACAAAGTAACTCCTATTTCTTTATATTGTTGAGACATGATTCTGTTCCACCAAAATTACTGTTCATAAATGTGAGAGTTGTCAAATCAGTAAAGGAAAGAAAAATTATCAAGATGGATTTAAAGGGATTGAGGACTATATATATATATATTGTTTTAGCAGATTATTCTGGAGAATTCAACTGTAAGGTATAAAAAAGTGCTGATAGGCAGCTTACTGTTAGGTCATTTGGGAAGGAAGACATGATGCATGTTTGCTCTCAGGCCGTTGGAGACAGAAATGCAAAACCTGGTGTCAGGCAATCCCCCTTCACCAGAGGAGCCAGGGAAGTCACCATGAGCCCAGGGGCTTGCCACCCGGCCCACCTGCTCTCTGTGGAGACCTGGAGGTCAGCTTCGGCCAATGGCATGCCTCACCCCACCCAGGGACAGGGCAGTGGGAGCCAGCGAGCAGAGAGCCAGCAAATCAGCTTGAGCTTGAGACACGTATAAGGGCCTGACACTGGTGACAGACGCAGAACCAAATGAGCTGACAAAGAGGCTTGCTTCTAGACCAGCTCTTTCCATCCACAGAGAAGGCATCAGGAGGGACGTTTGCTTTTGTATGCATTCTCCTTTTCTACTTATGTGAGTGCCACGTTAAAAAATGTTGGCAACAATCAAATTGTAGCTCTGATAGACAAAAATAAAGATGCCATTTCCTACTCACTTACTCACCCATTAAATCCATTAAGACCAACCGAGATTTTTGGAAAGTAATTTAGTCAACTAAAAAGTGCTAATTTTAGATAAAACACTAAAGAGTCCACAAACATCTGGGTTTCATGACTTTTATAGCACATTTATGTATTCTTTGATATTTTTATGCAAGCCAGTAAAATGCAATCCCTTACACTGCCCAGATAGTTCTTAAACAAGTCAAACATTGATTTTTATTTATTAACTGCTTCCTTTAAAGACTTTTCAAAACTAAAATTTCTGCATGTTTTTTAAAAATCAGAACTATTGTCAAAAAAAGAATAGACTAGGTTTTATGTCATACCTCATTCACTGTATGATTTTTCTACGTGTCACCAGGGCATCATTGAATTTTCTCATACATAACATTTCCTCTGCGCAAACATAGGATTCCAAATGCCTCGTCCCCAAGCAATGAGAAATCCTCACAATTACTTTGGGAAAGTCTGACAGAATTTAGAACTAAATAGTATTATGCATCCATCTTCCATAGTTTAAGAGGGAGAAGATTTATGAGTGTCAAATAAAATTAAATGATTACTTTTAGAAATTTTATAGCATTGAATAAACAGATATATATAGCCATATCTAAATTAAATATACTTTTTAGATTGTGACTTCTTAAAAAGCAAGTTCAAGTTGGAAATCATGCACATTCTCAAGTTTTAAGTACAAAAAGATGGTAAATAATTTTCTTATGCTTTTAATTGCAGTATTTAAATTTATTATAGATATTTTATTTAACTGACTAATATTTGTTAAATAAACAATGTGCTGTTACACAAAAACTTTTTTTGGGGGGGTTTCTATCTAAATACCTTTTAGGGTGAAGTTAGTGGTAACAAGGTGGGGGAAGTATCACTATGTCCTTCAATTCTAGGACATAGGAAAGATAATTTTATGGACAATGGGTTTTTACAGGTAACTCATAGGAAGCTCAAATGATTGCAACTTTTAGAAAATACTTCAGACATTGTCTTTATTCTTCTAAATGCAAATTGTCCCCTCTTTGCCGCATTTGTACTTTGCATTTACCTATTCAACAAGTTGCTGGTCATCATCTTGATGCCAGCTAAGAGGCTAGAGGAGAAAGAAGAACAAATATCCTACCTTTGGGGGTCTTTGATTCAAATGATACATAAAAATTCTTAGGACAGGATAAATACCATTAAATAAAAAGTAAATGGTAAACTATTTGGTATTTTGAGGATCTAATTTGCAATCGTAAGATGAGCTTTTGAAACAGAACATTCTTTCTCTGTCTCCGTCTCTTTCTCTTGGAACTACTACAAAATCCTCATGGAAAAGGCTTTGGAGTCTGACTTGGCTAAGTTTAAATCCCAACTCAGCCATTCATTAGTTAAGTGGCTGTGGGCAATGAATGTATTTTCCAAGTTGTAGTTTCCAGATTGCATTTTCCAAAGTTGGCCACAATAATATTTGCCGTTCCACATACTTTTCGATTGCATGGAGATGAAATCTCTGCCCCTTGCCCCTGTACTGGGCTGACAACAAGAGTATGTGGTGGAAGTGACACTGCAAGGGTTCAGAGACAAAGTCAGGAAAAGTCATGCAATTCTGCCTGATTCCTTTGGGATGATCTTCTGGGGAAAGCCAGCCACTGAGAAAGAAATCTGAGACTTCCATGATAGAAAGACTGTGGTTCCATGTTCTGGTGGACATCCCAGCTGAGCCAGGTTCCATCTATCTCTCAACATGGGAATGCAGTTATCTGGGGCTCTCCAAACCAGCCCATCCGCGGGTGGAGTGCCAATCAATGACTCAGTGCACAGTGCGAGGAGCATAAAATCACCCAGCCCAGCACTGTCCAAAGCCCTGTCCCACTGAACCTGTGAGATATAATACAGGTTTTTAATTTTATGACATTAAGTTTTGGGGTAAATTGTTGCACAGCAATAGTAACTGGGAATACAATTATTGTCACTATTGTACATTTCTGTGATATATGTAGAAACTATATGTAGGAACTAAATACATATAGGTACTAAATTTATAGGGCAGGAAAACTTAAAAGTAGAAAGCATTTAGGTTATTCCTTTGAAGGTTATTGTTCATTCATTAGAGGAATAGCAGGTAACTCTAATTTCAATTCTTGACATTTTTAAACACATAGACATTCCTGAGAAGTAAGATAAAAATAGGTATTTTGTCTCATCTACCCCAGAATGTTTCATTGCCATTTTACTGGCCCAATAAACTATTTAAAATATTTGTCCATTTTCTAACATGTAACATTTTTCAGGTAAGCATCTTATAGACAGACAAAATTGTGGTGTTTGCATAGTTTTTCCTTAAAAATGATTCCTCCCTGACAATTTAAAAATCATTCATTCTTCTTAAAATGAGAGAAAGTTCCATAGCTTTTATTTCACTCCTCTGAGCCACACACGCAACTGCTAGGAGAGAATGGGAAACAAAAGTTCAATCTTCATTCTTCTTATAATGAGAGAAAGTTCCATAGCTTTTATTTCACTCCTCTGAGCCACACACACAACTGCTAGGAGAGAATGGGAACCAAAAATTCAATCTCGGAACATACTCCCCACATTACAAAGAGATTTCAGTGATTCTTTCTCTGTGGACACAGGACTCTCAAAAATGCGGTTAATTTTCATTTTAGTAAAGATTATTTGTGACCAACAAGAAAATACATTTAATATAAATATAAAACTGAACTTTTTTTTTTACATGGGCAGGCACACGGGAATCGAACCCGCGTCTCTGGCATGGCCAGCGAGAACTCTGCGTGATGAGCCACCGTGGCCCACCCTAAAACTAAACTTCTAATAAGCTCCTCTTAATACTTTTTAGGCAATTTTTTGCATTTATTTATTTTATTTTTGACTGACTCCTTCTTCACATCAACATTAATTTTAGGCAACTGCAGTATCCCTGAGGTGATGGTCTGGACTGAGGATTAACCAGGACAAATCTTTCCCTTAAATTTTTAACATTGTTGTTACCACCTTTTCGCCAACAGATACAGGAATGACCTTTCTGCGGCTTCCAGAATTTCATTCCCAGAATTTGCCTTCACTGTCATACTTCTACAAATTCAGGGGTGTGATGGTTTGAAGCTGTGTGTACCCCAGAAGAGCGTGTTCTTAAGATTAATGCACTGTGGTGCCTGCGGACCCCTTGATTAGGTGACTTTTTTGAGATGGACCCCACGTGGGTCTCATTACTCTTTCTGGAGTTATTTCTATGAAGATGAAAGAAAGAGAAAAGCGCTAGAGAAGCGAAGAGATGAAGTTCAGAGGAGCACACAGAGACGCTCAAAGAGAGAAAAGCCAGAGAAGCTGAGAGACAAGGATGCACACAGAAGCTCAGAGAGGGGGCCACTGAAACCCACAGCTGGGAGGAGAGAAGGGAGAGGCCAATGGACGCCACTGTGTGCTTGGCCATGTGGCAAGGGAGCTGAGGAAGCCAGTGGCTGGCCTTCGGGATAAACTGACCACCTGTCGATGTCTTGATTTTCATGACTTGAGAAGTGTAAGCTCATAAGTTAATAAATCCCCATTGCAAAACCCAATCCATTTCTGTATATTGCATTTCGGCAGCTTCAGCAAACTAAAACAGAGGTATGAATGGGCTTCTACAACAATCTCTCCTATTTAATTAAAATGTTACACTTTTTTCTCCTAAAAGGGAAATATAAATTGATCACTAACAATTTCCTTCAATGTTATTTCATCCATAAAATATTGACCAGATATTTTTGCAATTGAAAGAATTTGGAGGGCAACATTCCCAGGTTCATCAATGCTGGATATGTTTCCTTATTTTTGTTTTTTCTTTAGAAATATTGGTGTGTTTCTGCTAGGAATTAGAAGTCTCCCAATCAAGGACTATTTAGGGGTTCCTTATAAAGGGCTTTAAAATGTAGGAGGCCTTTAACTTGCAATAATGGTTTTCCATTAAACACTTCCATCTTTCATACTTATGCTAAATTTCAGTGCCCCCATAGTAATGTTAAAAGTTGTTATGAGTCAGGTGAGTTTTAGAGAGCCTAAATGAAGTATATGTAAGCAATGTTCTTACACAAAATAACTGTGATTTTGAACCAGTCCCTGTCTCTCTCAATCCTCTCTTTTAAGTAGATCCAATTTTATCTACTGTTTCCTTGACAGGATTAGCAAGCAAACATTTTGGTTTTCTTTTTTCTAAACTTCAAAGTAAATAGCATAAAGAATATACTTAGCAACTTAAAAGGGAAAGACTTGCTTTTGCAAACAGCATGAAAGCTCAGTAAGAACACCCAGCAAAATGCACCTTGTCAGTAATTGAAGGCAGTGTGCAGTGCTGATGGGGTTATTTATAGATTCCAAACTCCCATTTATATTCTATGAAAAGGGCAGGTGTGGAGAGGAAGAATTCCTAAGGTGCCTTTAAGAGTCAAGCAGGACAAAATTATATGCTTGTGATTAATCCATGCGGATGTAATTTGTGGTAGAATGGATGAGCATGAAGAGAACACAAACAGCACGTCAAGGTAGGGTTGAGAGGGGACCTGCAGATGAGCTGGGAGCAGGGGGCAGAGGCAGGAGCTGTGGCAGAGCTTTTGCGGCTGGCAATGTCCGAGCAGACAGCCAAGCCACAAGGGGCCTTTGGTTGGAATCTCTGTGGTCAAGGCTCTCTATAAAGTGAAGAATCCCATTTCGGAGAACGAGCTTCCATTTTTTTTTTGACTTGAGAGTAGAAGGCTAAAGTAAACATAGTTCAAGACTTCTCTCACCGCAAGCCTGAGTGCCTGGTTTGGAACAAAGTACTGCTAATATTTACTGACTTCGGAGGCAACATTCACGAAATGTCAAGGACCGAAGAGAAAAGGTAAAGCCAATTGACTAAAGTGGAAATAAGTCAGTACTTCCATGAACTATATACATGAACCAAAATTGCATTAGAAATCTGATGAATTAAAATTTCACTGAGAAGTAACCAATATCAGAAAGATGGTTTCCCTCTCATGCTTGTGTAAGGACCACTATGATTACCAAACTTGGGGCTGAGAAATTAGGAATGTACCTCTGAAATAGCTCTGTAATTAACTCAAGCAAAAGACTCCTCAAAGATTCCCCTGGGTATTGTCTAACGTATCCACTTTTTCTTGTCATTTTCATTTGAATTCACCCTGGAAAGAAGAATGCTCCCTGTTTTCTGATGCTGTGAAGCAGTAGATGCTGTAATACTTCCTTCTGATGTTTCCTAAGAACCAAGAACCAACCATTATTTGTGGTACTCTTATTTAATGATATAATTGTGAGTAAAAATAATTTTCAGAGTACTCTCTGCAATCTGATTGCATTTCCTAACATTTTGTAACTCTTCCCTGCCACTGAAATAGGTCCACTAATGGAATACGATGACTGTGAATGTGCCCTCCTGCTTGCCAGACAGAGAAATGGCTTTATTTAGAAATACGTTACAACTTTTCAACTTGCCCATAACTGTAGGGGGTACAAAACCAAGTTTTAAGTGGCTATTACCACAAAATAGCTTCTCAGGAGACAGAAAAAGTTGAATATAGTGGGAAGGGGAAAAACATTGTATCAGCTACTGAAACACAAGGAAATGTGTCAGTTTCCAAGAATCCCAGAGTAGGAAAGGGGAAAGATCAGACATTATTTAGTGACTCTTTTAATTCTCTTCTAGTTTTTCTTGGGAGATGGTCTAAAAATAAGTGGAAAACAGATAAATCTAAAAGTTCTACTTATTTAACCATCATATTTTGGGAATCCATTTATAGCAAGATAGAATACAAACTAAAAAAAGCATAGTTCAATTAATAAAGACTAAAATATTGACTAAAGGATTGTTGGTGGGTATGATTTATTGATAAATTCAAAGGAAGGGGTGCAAGGGTAGTTCACTGGTAAAATTCTCACCTGCCATGCGGGAGACCCAGCTTTGATTTCCAGTCCATGCCCTTCCCTAAAACCAAACAAGCAGAACAAACAAACAAACATTCAACAAATTGTGCTGTAATAATGGGGTTTTACATGGAAAAATAATGAAATGTGACCCCACCATACAGCACACACACACACAAAAAGGAAACTAGTATTTCAATTCTTTCTCAGAAGGTTCATGATCTCGGCTTAGCCTGTGATAATTAGCTGATTTTAAAATGACCATTTTGGTGTTTTAGGCCATCTTGATAACTGAATTAGGTCAATTGACACAGACATCAAAGTTCACTATTTTTGTTTATTGTCAAAATTGCTGAAAATTAGTTGGTCCAAAGCAGATAACTTTGTCAGAGCTATAAAACAACAGGGTGACCTAATTATGAAATTAAAACCTCCTTGTTATTGAATGAGATTTTTATATTTGGGTAAATCTATGAGTATAGTAATTTATAACTGGCAAAATTTTCTGGTGTCCCTGTTTTACATTTTTGAAAAGTGAAATATATTAGCTCATTGATGTATATTCCTTGATAATAAATGCCACTCCTCATTTATTTCCTAAAAGTATGACTGAGGGTTTCATCAAAAGAATGTTAGTAAAATTCTTCATTTGTTGCATTTTGTCCTTTAAAAAATGTGACATGATGCTGGGTTTTTACATGTTTAAATAGAAACATATGATAATTCATTGTTTTCATATTTAAAGTGACATTTTACCATTCCAATAAGGGAATAGACATAATCTTCACCATTTCTTCCACTAAGTACAAATAAAAATCCTTATATAATATGAGAAAATTCTGAAAGGTGGAGAGGAGACAGTGAACATAGCGAGGGACCTTAGCACTTGTGCAACTTCAAGTGGCAAGCTCCTGAGTTTTCTTTTTGCCTCAAATACCCCAGACTTGGACTGAAGATCCTGGCCACCCAGAGGTGCCAAGGGGCAGCCCAAAGAGGCTCAACTTGCTGCCAAAGGGCCAGCAAGACAGAAACTTGTAGACCATCACTGCTCAGCTGCAGCAAAGACCACAAATAAAACGGGGTCCATTCCCGCCCAGGCCTGGTGAGGGGTATAGAATTAGAAGCTCACCAGGCTGTAGCAGAGTCTCCACCCCTCTGCTGGGGTGGTGCCAGAGAGGCCAAGGAGGGCTCCAGGACTTTCAACCTGCTGACTGCAAGGAGAACCCCGCCTGGGGGAGTCACTGAGGGGGCCAGGAAAGCCCAGACTACTTCTGTCTCCACCTGGTGATGAGGAGGCACCCCCCCCACCCCACGACCAGGTGCTTCAGAGGAGCCTCCGTGGAGAGTTGGGATATTCACCATCTCCCAGTAGTAACAAGACCACTCACATTCATTCCAGAGGAGATCCTGGAGGGAGCTGGAGATTCCAGGAAGTAACAAGAATCTCCCTCTACTTCTTAGAGTCAGCAGAGACTGAGAAGACTGGACGTTAGCCTTCACCAGGCAAGACTGAGGCAATGCTCTCCCTTCCCTTGTGTGAGCTGTCTCAGAGAGAGCTAGGTATATCAGAAGCTTTAAATAGGGACAGAATCATATGGATATAGATAGAGATGTAGGTGGAGGTGGAGGTGAGGTGGAGATGCAGTTGCAGATGTAGATGATGTAGACATAAAGAATATAATGGGAATTTTGCACCTGCAAAATATAATAGACAAAATAAAAAACTCAGTGCATCAGCTCAGCGCAGCCTGAGGGAACAGAGGAAAGAATGAATCAATGGGAAGGTAGAACAATAGAAATTGCTCAGCATTATGACAGAGAGAAAATGGGTTAAAAACTGGAAAGACCCTCAGGTGCAGGTGGGACTATTCCAGGTGAGGCAACATTCATGTTATCAGAGTCCCAGAAGGAGAGGAAAGAGAGGGCAGGGCTGAAAACCTCACAAACTTGGCAAAGCACATAAAGCTACACATTCAAGAAGTTGAATGAAACTCAAACAGAAGAAACCAAAAGAAATCCATGTCAAGATATATCATAGTTAAAGTTCATAAAACTCAAAAAAGAAATTGTGAAAGCCACACCTGTACCAGCAATACCACTCCACAATAAAAGGGAGAGACTACTGATCAACCCAGTGACGAGTCTCCAGGGGACTGTGCTGAAAGATGAAAGCCAGTTCTAAAAGACCACATTCCACACAATTCCATTAATGAGACATTCTTGAAATGACAAAAATTGTAGAAATGGACAATAATTGATGGCTGCCCTGGGTAAAGGAGGGCGGTGGGTTTGGCTATCAAAGGGCATTTGGAGGATGTTCTCAGTGAGGGAAACACCACGTTCCTTGGATGTACCAATGCTGGTATTCTGGTTGTGATACTGGATCACAGTTCTGCACAATATGACCATTGAGCTATCCTGGGAAAAGAGTACATGGGATCGCTCTGTAAGAGCTATTACAGCTGCATGAAAATCTACAGTTATTTCCAAATTTTTAAAAAGTTTAATTTAAAAATGACATAATACCTGTTTTATCCAATTGGTCTATGTCCTGAAGTTCTTCAAATTATTATTATTATTTCACTCTACTCCTGCTAGAGGGGTATGCATCAGGAAGCGAATGTAAGCTTTTTTACTAGACAAAACGTGGCAATGGTTTGAAAAACTGCTAGATAATTAAGTACATTTAATAACACAAAAATCTCAAGCTAAAAAAATGGTGCACTCTATTTAGGGATGAAATGACAAAATAGTTTTCTAAAAACTACCTCCACAAAAAAACCCAGCAAGTAATAGAAGAGAAAAGATGTGGTACAGTCTTGATAACCGTAATATCTGGAGCATGGCTGTATGGCCGTTCATCATACAATCCTACTTTTGAGCATGTTTGAGAACTTTTTCCAAACAAATAGAAAGTGGTAAAACATGGAGAATTCAACTCCCTTCAGGGCCCTGGGAGTTTTGCTGCTATGCATCTGTGTATAGGTGAGGATGCTTAAATATCCAACTCTTCTGTGCTGCGTGTCTCACAGAGAAACCTTCTCTAGATGCTCGATCACAACAACGCAACTCAAGTGTGAACGAGAGAGACGTGGAGCTCACGACAGAAGCCTCTCTCTTATGTACTTAGCTCCTTAAAATTGAGAAGGTGATAAGTAAACGTTTAGGGAGGATGACATTAAAATCCATGACGCTTTAGGTACTATTACTTGTTGAGAATACTTTAATAACTTATTAAAATCCATCTGAATTGCAGGTATTGCTGTGTAAGCAGCAAGGGGTGCTTCCGAAGTGGCACCCCCTGGTATTTCCACTGCTAAATGTTTGTCTGCTCCCGGCTTTCCCCATTGGCCTGCTGACTTACCCAGCTGCCAGCCCCAGGGCTTTCAGTGCCGTGCGAATGCGAGATGCGTTAAACGGCTCAATCTGTTCTTTAATTGAATTAGATGTAAACTTTAACGGCGATAGAAGTAGGAGATCATTTTTGGAGCCTACAAGAGGCTTAAGACTCTGCCAGTGTGTACGTTACGGGTGTCCTGCTTGGTAACCAGGTACCTGGAGGTGACCTGGCCCTGCCACCAAGTTCCCTGCACCAGCCTCTGCAGGAAACGCCACACCCCTTGGTTCAACCTCAGGGGCGCAGGAGCTGCCTCTGTAGCCACATTTTGTGTGCTGTCTGGGTGAGTGCTGGCTAAGTATCTCAGGCGCAGCCGCCCCACTCTGGGACCCCTAGTTTCTGTCTTTCCCCTCACGGGCAATACTCAGCTCCAGGCCACACTTAAAAACAATGAATCATGTGTCGAGGTCTCCACACTAACTCTGGGACACAGCCACCACCCTCAGCTCCCCCAGCCCTCCTCCACCTCTCCAGGCAGATAAGAGTTCAGGAATTTCTTCAGGGAGCTGATCCCACTTCCCGCTTTCCCTCTGTTCGATGTGCCTGGAGAAACCCCTCCATTGGTGGGTTACTCGGCTCTTGGGCTGCAGTTCCTGCATGTGGTGGAGGAAAGACATTCGTCCAATGATGGACACAAGCACTGCGTTTGCGGGCAGCCGGCCGAGAGCGTGACCTTTCCCCAGCCCGTCCTCTCCTCCACCTGATGGACACGGCTTTCTCACTTCTTCACCCCAGACGCCCAGCATCCCCCACCCCCTCCGCTGTTCTCAAGTGACGTTCTTTTCCCGATGAACAAATTATGGAAATACTTCCTGCTGTGTAGTTGTGAGGGAGTGCTGCAGGCACCTGACCAAGACTGACAGCCTTTCTCTCAGGTTTTATGTTAAAGAGAGAAAAGAAACAATGCACATAACAAATTATACAGTACTGTAAGGCAATCATGAGTTTAATTCTATGGTTTTAAATACGATCTACATACTGATGACACTTACATTTATACATCTGGTTCAAACTTCTCCTGTAAACTGCAGACTCATACGTATAACTCCTCACCTGCTGTCATCGCTCATACGCACAGCTCCACACCTGGTGTCATCTCTCACGTGCACAGCTCCACACCTGGTGTCATCGCTCACGTGCACAGCTCCACACCTGGTGTCATCGCTCACGTGCACAGCTCCACACCTGGTGTCATCTCTCACGTGCACAGTTCCACACCTGGTGTCATCGCTCACGTGCACAACTCCACACCTGGTGTCATCTCTCACATGCACAACTTCACACCTGGTATCATTGCTCAAGTGCACAACTCCACACTCATTGTCATCTCTCCGGTGCACAACTCCACACCTATTTTTGCTAATAAGGTGTCTGTAGCACAATCAGAAAGCCACATAAAGTTTATGTTTAGGCAAAATCACATGACATTGATCCTTCCCATTTCTTCCGTAGCCAACCCATCAGTGAGGAAGCACCTCATGTGTCGGCACATCTGCAGTCTCCTGAGCGTCTCTGGGCTCCTCTACCTGCAGGAGCCCATCTGACTTGTGAGTCTTAGCCACGAGCATATCATCACTCACGTGCACAACTCCATATCTAGTGTCACACTGGGTGGCCATGGGATCCCACCACACCTGCAGCTCCTGGATTGCCCATGTCTTCTGACTCAGATCTGGCTTCCAGGGAAGTTTGTGAAGGTTTGGATGATACAACTCAGACATTCTGGGAAATTACCTTTCTTTAGGGCAGACTTTGACAAATGGCAGAAAGTAGCTGGCAGGGGACCAGACAGATACATTCCTTGTTTTCCCTTCTTCCAATGGTGTGTTCCAAGTCAGTCTCTCTGGAGATGCCCCACATCTAGCAGGCACCCTTGCTGGGTGAGCAGCTGTGTCCTTCACATTAAAGCAGTGACCAGCCCCTGGACACAGTACCTGGTGTAGCTTTGGTCTGTCCTAATCTCATTTCTCCTTACCCTCCTTCATTTCCATGGGATTGCACCTCCCTAATAAAATATCAGAACTTAATCTTTGTCTCAGCCCCTCATTTCTAAGGAACACAGATTAAGACATATTTCTGAAGTATTGAATGCTGTGTTTTCTTAGCAAAAATATCATAAAGTTTACGTTTGATACTGGACAGGGTGGTAGAGATCAAACACCTCCTTTTACAAATGAGAAAATGTTGAATACACTGACGTTTCTTTTCTCCTAATCTGTTATTGCTGAGGGAAAAAGAAGAAAAAATCATATAGTCTTCTAGACTCACATTTATTCATCAGAGGAAAATCATTTGTAGGCAAATTCTGTATAACACAATGTCTGGATTTTTGAGTTCTATTTTTGAATGGAGTGTAAGCATGTCTGTACATGTGTCTACACAGCATGCTTGCAATCTCAATTTTTCAATCTCACTCAGACCATAAATATTAAGTCAAAGGGGTAACAAAAGCCCATATCAACATGAAGATAGTTATACATTAATGTCACACTTTATAGAAGAAATGAAATGCAGTCAATAATAGCTCATATTGTCTTTCAAAATAAATGAGAGTCAAGATACTGATTTATGTAGAGAGTTTCTTAAAATTAAAAATATGAGGAGTTACTTATCTAAATCCGTTGAGTACTCCTTACCTCATACTACTTCTCTCCTCTCCATCATCCTCTGATAAGTCATATACAGAGACATAAATATGTTCTAGCCAAAATGGGACCAATAAACAGTCTGTTTCAGTTTGCTAAAGCATGAAAGAATGTCATACATGAGAAACGGATTGGCTTTTACAGTGGGAGATTTATTAAGTTACAAGTTTAAAGTTCTAAGGCTGTGGGAATGTCCAAGACAATGCATCAACAAGACATTGCCTTCAATAAAGAAAGACCGATCCCATCTTGGGTTCTACTGCCAGCTGGGAAGGCACGTGGCTGGCATCACCTGATCCTTCATTCCTGGGCTACCATTGCTCTCAGCTTCTGATTCCAGTGGCTTTCTATGTCAGCTCTCCAAGCATCTCCAACTGTCTATGTCTAGGGCGTCTGCTCCCTATATTGGCTCTTTTAAGGACTCCAGTAAATGAATTAAGACCCACCTTGAATGGGTGGCATCACATCTCCATGGAAATAATCTAATCAAAAGATCCCACCCAGCAATGGACCCACCCCACAAGATTGGATTAGGATTAAGAAGATAATGTTTTTTCTGGGGTACGTAATAGCCTTAAACCAGCACACAGTCCTAACCAGGGAATCTCTTTGACAGTAGAGATCTTTACAAGGTGGATTAAATGTTTTAAATTTGGAGCTATTCCTAAGAGAAGAATTGAAGTGTTTAAAATAAATGGGAGCAGGTCCACACTGGTGGCATAGCAAAGCTTATCCAAAGATGGAACAGGCAGTTGTCTGAACTCGAGGGCACACTTTACCACGATGGATCAGATTGCCGCTCTGTAATGAGGTTGCAGGGAGTTAAACATTGATCAATGGCATAGATTATTTAAAACTTTCTTGCAGCCCTGATATTAAGAAAACAAAAAAGGCAAATCATAAACTGGGAGAAAAATCCTGCAAATTATATATCCATCAGATAAGAGACTTGAATCCAGAATATTTAAATAACTCATTTAAATAATTCTTACAACTCAGTAAAAATTCACACAGTCCAATGCAAAAGTGAGAGAAAAATCTGAACAGACATTTCACAAAGTTTAATATAAAAGTGGCCATAGTGTGCACATGAAAAGATGCTCGATGTAACTGGTCATCAAGGAAATGTAAATTAAATCCACAATGAGATGCTGCTACACACCCCTTGGAAGTGCTAAAATAAAAAAAAAGCATTGAGGCTACCAAAAGCTTGTAAGGATGTTGAGCCACTTCCACACACTTCTGGTGGAAAGAAAACGTTGCCAAGTCTTTGGGAAATAGACATTTAAAAACATGTAAATATATACCGATAATGCCACCAAGATATCTCACAGATAGGTAATGTGCCAGTTTGAAAGGGTTTATGTACCCTAGAAAAGCCATGTTTTAATCCTAATCAATCTTGTGGGAGCAATGGTTTCTTCTAATCCCTATCCAGTACTATAGGTTGGAAACTTGATTAGCTTATCTTCATGGATTAGGTTATCTCAATCAACTGTGGAGATTAAACTTGACTAGATGAGATGTGTCTCCACCTATTGTACATGGGTCTTCATTAGTTTACTGGAATCCTATGAAAGAGACATTTTGGAGAGAGTTCTTTTTGAGAACGAGGAGAGAGCCGCAGAACCACGACAGAATGATGAGATAGCCACAGGGTCCACAGCCAGCGACCTTTGGAGATGAAGAAGGAAAACACCCCTGAGAGAGCTTTGTGAAACAAGAGGCCTGGAGAGAAAGCTAGCAGATGTCGCCATGTTCGTGCTCAGTTGAGAGAGAAAAACACTGAACTCATTGGCCTTTCTTAAGTAAAGGTAACCTCTGGATGGTGCCTTGGTTTGGACACTTTTATAGACTTGCTTTAATTTGGACATTTTCATGGCCTTAGAACTGTAAACTTATAACTTATTAAATTCCCCCTTTTTAAAAGCCATTCTGTTTCTGGTATATTGCATTCCAACAGCAAGCAAATTGGAACAGGTAATTACCCAAAAGAAAAGAAAAAATATCCACTGAAAGACTTGTACATTAATGCTCATTAAAACTCTATTGGTGGGCGGCTGCTGTGGCTCAGCAGGCCGAGCTCCAACCTGCCGTGCTGGAGGTCTGGAGTTCGATCCCTGGTGCTTCCTACCCATATGCAAATTAAAAAAAAAACAAAACTCTATTGGTAATTACCAAAACAAAGGGAAATAATGTCTATCAATTGATAAGTGGATAAACAAAACACAACATTCACATTCATTATTAGGAGAACATCTACTCAGCTGTAAAAGGAATGGGCTACTCATTCACCCAACATTGATTAATCTCAGAAGCATTTTGTGAGTAAAAGAAGCTAGGCACAAAACAAAAGGTATGGCTCCATTTGAGTGTGATATAAATACATTACATCTTGATTGTGGTGGTGCTTTGAAGAGTTTACACACCTATCAATACAACAAATTGTACATTTTAAATATGTGCAGCTTACTGCATATGGATTTTATCTCAATAAAGTTATTAACTAAAGGAACACTGTTCCATGACCAAAGAGGTTACATATTAAAGATGAGAAAGTTTCACTATTATGAAATGTATTCATATAATACAACATAGTTATGTTTAGAAAGAAAACTATTTCCATAGACTCAAAAGTCATTAAATAAACTGCAATGTCCAATCTCAGTGTACGAAATTCATAATAGAAGGAATAGATGCTTTCTTAAAAATACTATATAGATATAACATAAACCCATTCCTCTAACCACAAAACCCTCATTGGGAGAGTCAGAGAATAAGAGATTTAATGGGAGTAACTCTGAAGTCAGCCACTTGCCTTAAAAGAAATGTAGAAGCATTCCCTTTAAAGTCAGGCATAGGACAAAGATGCCATTATCGTCATGCTCTCTGGGAACTCTTAGCTGATAGGATAAAACAAGAATCATAAATATGGGAAAGAGGAAATAAAATTTTACTTATTTGAAGTTGATATAATGTGAAAAAACTCTAGAGAAATAACTGTAAAAAAATTATAAACAGTAACAGAATCCAGCAGGTTAGCTGGGTACATAACCCACACACAAATTTAATGTTTCTTTATATAAACAACAATGATTTAGAAAGAACATGGGAGAAAATGATACTGAACACTCTCTGAGCTGTAGCAAATGGAAAAACAAGGTGAAAAATGGTACAAGATGCAACTCCTTGTGTTTAAAATTTAATGAATATTATTGTTTAGGCCTAATATATCTCTGGGAGAATACACAAGACATTGTTTAAGAGAAGTAATGTGATAGAGAACTCCTATTGTCCACCCAAGACATGCCTGTCTTATTCACCAGGAAAGATGGAGAGTTGTCACCGCCCTTCAGCTAGTTAGAAATGCAGAGTCTCAGGCGTCGTCTTAGATCTATTGGATCAGAATCTGCATTTTAAGAAAATGACTTGGTGATTGATATGTGCACTGAGATTTGTGAAGCGCTGGCTTTAAGTAATCAGCTCATAGATGTCAGGTTGGGAATCAGGAAGAATTGTTTTGAGAAAGCCAGGAAGTAAACAACCATTTAATCAGTTAGTACAAACCAAAGAAAATCCAGAGCCATCAGCATAGGGAAAGAGAGGAAGGAAGGAAGGAACGGAGGGAGGGAGGGAGGGAAGGAAGGAAGGAGGGAGGAAGGAAGGAAGGAAGGAGGGAAGGAAGGAAGGAGGGAAGGAGGGAAGGAGGGAAGGAGGGAAGGGGGAAGGAAGGGAAATGGGAAGATTAAAGTGCTCTCTTTGATTATGTATTTCAGCCAAATACTATATTTTCTGGCTTGTAGACAGTTATTTCATCTTTTATGTTGACACTTTGAAAACAAGCAGGTCATTTTCCAACAATTGCCTTATTTATTTTATTTTTTTAAGATAAGTCTTTTCCAGGAAGTGTTTTGCCTCCCATTAGTTGAACCAAAATAAAATAAAGCACACATTCTATTTTCCATTCTTTTAAAATATCCAAGCTCATCAGTTTCAATTATTTATTTGCATAGTAAAGAGTGAATTATCCTTTTCAGCTCTACAGCAATCTTAAATATTATTAAATATTTAAGATGGTAAACAATTACACTGCTAATCAAAAGAAGTGAAGTTATTTTCATTATCCAAGTAAGAATGTCTTAGATTTCCTCTGTTACAAACCACATTTCCATTTGGTCTAGAAAATATTTAGAACCAACAGATATACTTTTAAAGTTTGACATTTTCCAGAGTTGGACAGTATGGCAAACCTACCGGAGAATCATGTAGTGATCACCCAACATTTTTAGGACATGGAAATACATTCAGCCAATCCCCAGTGGTTAAATACAAACTGCAGGAGAGTAACGAGACCACACGAGAGAACTGATCTGCAATATCTTGACGAGAGCTTAGACTCTAAGGAGCTCCGTGTGCTAGGAGGGCAGGCTTCTCGCTTGACAGAGTAAGAGCTGGGGGGGAGCAAAATGTCTGGGTGAGATTTTATATAAGTAACAGGGGCTAGATGGGTTGTCTAAAAATCCATCCTCACTCTTTGGAAATGGGAATGCAAATCCCAGCAGGCCTGACTTACCCACTGTTTTTATTCCATCAAAGGGAGTCAGAAAACTGGGTAGTCCATTCAATATAACTTAATAACTACCTAGCCCCTTTCACTCAATAATAGATATCCTAACATAGTAGCTGTGAATGAAATACATTCAAACAGGATAGGAAAAATAATTTTGAAAGAGAAGAACAAAGTTGAATGACTCACACTTCCCAATTTCAAAATGTATTGGAAAGCTGCAGTGATTAAGATATGATGATACCACAATAAGGTGAAACATAAGTCAATGGAATAGAGTGGAGAATTCAGAAACAAATGTTTATATTTATAGTTGGTTGTTTTTTTACAATGGTGCCAGAGCTGTGCCCTGGGGGAAAGAATAGTCATTCCAGCAAACGGTGCTGGGAGCACCGGATGTCCTCATGCAGGAAAGCTAACTCAGGATGGATCACAGACTCGAATGTGAGAGCTAAATGATTAAAACTCTTGTAAGAAATAATAGAAGTATATCTTTGTGACCTAGAGCTAGACAAAGCATAAGTAACAAAGGAAAAATAGGTAAATATCACCTCATCAAAATTAAAATCTTTTGTGCTTCAAATGATACCATCAAGAAAATAAAAAGACAACCAACAGAATGGAAGGAAGCATTTGCAAATCATGCACCTTTTAAGGGGCTTGTATAGAACTCTTGAAATTTCATAATAAAAAGAGTAATCAACCAATCTAAAAATAGACAAAAGAGCTTATGACCATTTCTCCAGAGGACGTACATATCACCAACAAGTTAATGAAAAGATGCTCAACGTAGAAATAAAACCACAACAAGATACTATTTTACAACTACTAAAATGACTAGAATCAAAAAGATAACTAATAACGTGTTGACAAGGATGTGCAGAAATGGGAGCTCTCATGCATTACTGGTAGAAATGCAAAATGCAAAACATCTGGCAGTTTCTCAGATGACTAAACATAGAGTTGCCCTATGACCCAGCAATTTCACTCATAGATATACGTGTTTCAACCAATTACTATATTTTCTTTATGTCTCTCCAAGAGAAGTGGAAGTCTATGCCCACACAAGAACTCGTATATGGATGTTCATGACATCGTTACTCATAATAGCCCAAAATGCCCCTTAATAGATTAATGAAATGTGGTATAGCCATACGAGGTATTATTTTACCATAAAAAGGAATGAAGTACTGATATGTGCTACAATATGGATGAAACTTGAAAACATTATACTAACTGAAAAATCCATTCAAAAAAGACTGCATATTGCATGATTCCATCTGTGAATGTCCAGAATAGGAAAACCTATAGAGAAAGGTAGCAGACTAGTGGCTGCCTGAGGCTGAGGAAGGAGAGGTGGGTGAATTGGGGACTGGCTACTGGTGGGAAAGGGGTTTCTTTTGGGGTGATGAGAATGTGCTAAAACTGGTACGGGTGGCCGCTGCATGGCTCTGCGAATAAACAAAGCCACTGACTTGCATGCTTTAAGTGGGCCAATTGTATGGTATGTGGATTATATCTCAATAATGCTGTTAAAACTGTTTGGGGAGTTTGCGTTAAATCTTTGACATTTGTTTTATAAGAAAGTTAAGGATTAAAAAGGATCGTTTGAAGACAAAGGATAAAACAGTCTGATTCTCCAAAATTTCATGCTCCCAAGTGTTTACAAATACATTCCACAAAAGTGAAATAAACAGTGCTTGCTTTGGCGGCACATATACTAAAATTGGAACTATACAGAGAAGATTAGCATGGATGGCCCTGCGCAAGGATGACATGCAAATTCATGAAGCGTTCCATATTAAAAAAAAAAGTGAAATAAACACACACATGCTTCCTTCCCTCACCTTGACAATACCTTTATCTCACACATGTTCATTTTCAAATAAAATGCTTTTTAAAATGTGGGACAGTTAAACCAACGAGCTGAGCATCTTCAAACCCTTTCGAGAATTGTTATCGTGTAAATCTTCTGCAGTATACAGTTTCAAGCAACTGCTTCAGAAAATTATCTTTGAAAAGTGTTTCTGGTATGGGGATTCTAGTGAAAAGTGAATTCCCATTCCACTGAGTTCATGATGCTTACGTAATTAAATATATCCAATCACACTGGGAGGCGATTACATTTCTGAGTTCTGAGGAACAAGATAATAAGAAATGCAACATCACAATACATTAATATTTTAACTGCATTTTGTACTTTTACAATATATTTAAGTATATTAATGTTTTTTACATAGAAATGTGTTAGACACTGATGCTGCAGAGTGCAAAAGGGAAACCTGGCTCCTAACTAAAAGGAACTCACATTTGTAGGGCAGTTTCAGCTGAACATGTGGTTAAATGAGGAGAGGAAGATGCCCCATGACTCAAGTGGCTGGGTCCCGCACCTGGTAGCCCCTGACTTCCATCCTCGGACCAGACAGGGCTGACAGTGAGATGCTGAGACTTCCACTCCTCTCAGGGACTCTGGGCCTGGCCTCTGCACGAGGATTAAAGACATGCCCTGCCCTGTGCCCGAGGCCCTGGGCTCACCACCTGGCAATGAGAAGAGGGGCTCAGGCCCACTTTTAGGGGCACCCACTACTTAAGATGGCTGTCAGCCAAGCCTGGCCAGGGGCGTCCTTGCGGACACTGGTAAGGATTTGCTCTGAGGGAAACAGGCCAGTACAGAGTTTGCACAGAGGCTGCCCTTTCCCAGGACAGCCTGGCTGCTTGGCTGAAGAGTCTTGGGGGTGGCACAGGGAGAGACTCACCCAGCTATGGGAGGTAAAGCTGGTGACTGGGACAGAAGCAGTGGATGAACTGTGGTCGCACAGACACATTACACATCAGGGTCTGAGCTACCCGAATCCCAGATATAAAGAAACATGCAGAGGCATGGCCAGCAAATGCCCTGGAGAGCACTCGCAGCAGCTTCTTTTCAGAAAAGGGCACCTGGGAGCAAACCCAGGCCTGCTTGCACAAGGGCCCTGGTGGAAGTGCCTTCAGGATGCAAATCCCAGCTTACAGGTGTGGGGCGGCTCAGAGGAGGGCAGGCAGGAGGGCAGGGTAGGTGTGGCCGGGAAAGGGCAGGGCCTGTTGTCATGGGAGCACTGGGGCATCGACTCACCAGTCTGTGAGAAGAGGCTGTGTGGACCAGAAAGAAGGAGGGCAGTTAGTGACGTCTCAAGAGTAGCAGCTAAGTACACCCCTTGTGCACATGCATGCACATGTGCACACTTACACACACACATATGCACACATGTTCACACGTGCACTTACACACTCATACATATGCACCCATGCATGCACATGTGGACACTTACACACATACATATGCACACATGCTTACGTGTGCACACTTACACACACACATACATATGCACACATGCTCACGTGTGCACACTTACATGCAATACATATGCACACATGCTCACGTGTGCGCACTTACACACATATGCACACATGCATGCACATGTGCACACTTACACACATACATATGCACACATGCTCACATGTGCACACTTACACACATGCACATGCACACATGCTCACATGTGCACACTTACATATACAGATACATATGCACACTTACATGCAATACATATGCACACATGCTCACGTGTGCGCACTTACACACATGCACACATGCATGCACATGTGCACACTTACACACATACATATGCACACATGCTCACATATGCACACACATGCACACACATATACACACATGCACACACGTACCATTCTCTCCAGGAACCATGGGAAAGTGCTTTGGCAGAGATTTCCATCCCCACAGTCTGCTGGGGAACTGAGGTGTAGAATAAGAAGTTCACTGTTTTCCTGCCGCCTAACCATTCCTAAGCCTGGTGCACGTTTTAATTGTGATTCTAACTTTTGAAATCACATCTGTGTGTAAATGATAGTCCAGAAAATCTTATTATAACATCTGGTCATTTATACAGTCAGTATTTTGAGCATATGGCTTGTGCCTGGCCCTTTTTTTTATGTGTGTAAGGAATGAAAAGAAGAATCCCAGAACCTTGGTCCCTGCCTTTGAAGAGCTCACCATTAAACTCCCAAAGAACACTGAATATGAAAAATACGTGACCCAGTCTGTGTCTAAGCACAGCTCATCCGAGCACAGTTTATCCTTATTTATTGGGTAAATAAGATTACAGTTCACCATAGAATAAGAGAGTGGCTAAAAAGATATCACTATGTAAATGCATGGAGGGTGAGAAGTTTCCCCACAACTTATAAAAACGCTGTGTGAGAGCAAGAATTAGGACTTCCAGGAAGATGGCAGAGCAGGGTAGGCTGGATTCACCCCTGCGCCACAGAACATTTTAGGGGATGGGGGGAGAATGAGCAGGGCTCCGGTCCCGGGGGGAGGATGGGCAGTGGTCAAAGAGGGTCTTCAATACTTCACAGGGAGGAGGGGGGAGGATGAGGATGGCCGAGTGACTGAGGTCCCAGCGGGGGCAGGCAGCAGCGTGCAGGTAATGCACTCAGATTCATTCCGAGGGATGACAGCCCTCCGCTCCAGCCCGACCGACTGCTGGCTGGGGAAGCCTCCCCGAGTGACCACGGGGAGCACAGAGGGTGCCTGGATGCCCACTGCCAAAAGCCGCGCCCCTGAACGCCAGGGGGCAGTCGCCCAGCCAGACGCTCTGAAGAGCCGTCCCAGCGGGCACAGTGAATATCAAATTTGCTGGGCGCTGAGCACTATGGATCAGCTGCTCCCCACAGTGCTGCAAACAGCTCCCCCATCCTGCCACCACGGGCCCCCTGCCAGGCACATCATCTTCCAGCCACTTCTGCACTTGGGGAGGGGCAGGCCCCAGGGAGGAGGGGCTCAGGACTGCCACCTGCTGGGAAGAAGCTGTGTGTGCAGGCAGGCTAAACCCCTATAGGGCTTTTTAAAATATATATTTCTATATTTGAAAATTATTATTATTTATTATTTATTTTTATTGTACATTTAAAATATATCCATAGTTTTGTGGATTTCTTATTTTTTATTTTGTACATTTTAAAAAATTGTTCTCTTCCTTCTGTGGGCACAACTCTGAGTTCATTCCCAAAATATCTTGGGGTGTCTCCTTGAGACTTCGGGGCCTACTAATGCTGAGCTGTGTTTTTTAAAATTTAATTTAATTTAATTCTTTGGAGGGGGATATGTATGGGTCGGGCATCAAACCTGGGTCTCCTGCATGGAGCGTGGGCATTCTGCTATAACTACCCCTGCACCCCTGTCTAGTTTTCAATAGACCCTCAAGTTGAACTGCAACCCTGTATGAGATCCAGGATTGGTTTGGTGCAGAAATACTGACAAACCAAGTGCAAAGGGGAATCTTCAAAGAAAAAACAAGTAAATACAAACCTTTAAATGAGTGAAGGAAATAAACTTGCAAAATAACTTTACTAAAATAATTAAAGTCACCCAAAACAGCAGAAAATCACAAAGCACATTAAAATCCAGGCAGGAATTTCCGAGTCAAATGACCAAATAAAAACACCAGAGGGAAAACAGAATACAGAACAACTACTCAAGGATATTTATAAAGAAATAAAGGATATCAGAAAGAGCATAAAGAAGAATTTGAACTATTAAATAGAAAATGATTTAATCACAGGGATGAAAGGTATAGTAGACCAAATGAGAAATTTACTAAAGACACATGCCAGCAGATTCAAAGAAGCAGTAGGAAGAATAAGTACATGAGAAGACAGAACAATTGAATTAGAGTGCACAAAAGAACAAATGGTAAGAAAAATAGATAAAATGGAACTGGGTCTTAGGAAAATGATGGACAACAAAAGGCATAAAAATACAAGAATCATCGGTGTTCCAGAAGGAGAAGAGAAGAGTGAAGGGCTGAGAAGGTTAGATGAAAATATAATTGATGAAAACTTTCCAACCCTGATAAAAGACATAAATACACAAATCAAAGAGGCCCACTGAACCCCAAATAGAATAAAGCAAAATAGGCCTACCCCAAGACACTAATCAAACAGTCAAATGTTGAAGAGAAGCAGAAGGCCTTGAAGCAGTATGAGAAAAGTGATCTACTACATATAAGGGAAAACACTAGGACCGTGTTTGGACTGCTCAACAAGCGCCATCGAGGGGAGAAGGCAGTGGTCATGACACATGTAACATCCTGAATGAGAAGGGCTTCCGGCCAAGAATTCTTTATCCAGCCAAGTTGTCCTGCAAAACTGAGGGAGAAATTAAAATCGTCAAAGACACACAAGGACTGAAAGAACTAGTTGACAAGAAACCTGCCCTACAGGAAATACTAAGGAGAATACTGTCAGCTGAAAAAAAGACAGGAGAGGAAGGTCTGGAGGAGGGCACAGAATTGAAGAGTACTTAAAGGATACTCTTAGAGGATAAAAAGAGAGAGAGGGAAAAGAATATATAGAGCTGACAAATAAAACTGAAGGATAAGATGGTAGATTCAAGAACTGCATTTACAGTAACAACTTTGAATGTTAATGGACTCAACTCACCAATTAAAAGAAATTGGCAGAGAGGATTTAAAAATATAATCCATCTATACGCTGTTTACAAGAGACACATCTTAGACTCAAGGACACAATTAGATTGGAAGTGAAAGGATTAAGATGTTCTATGCAGACTATAACCAAAAGAAAGCACTCATAGCTATACTAATATCAGGTAAAATAGACTTTAAATGTAAAAATGTCATAAGAGACAAAGAAGGACACCACACATTGATAAAAGGGACAGTTCATTAAGAAGAAATAACAGTCATAAATGTGTATGCTCTCAATCAAGGAGCTCCAAAGTACATGAGGCAAGCATTGGCAAAACTGAAAGGAGCTATAGACGTTTCAAAAAATAATACTAGGAGACTTCAACACACCACTCTTCACCTTAGATAGAACAACCAGACAGAGGATCAACAAGAAAATAAAGAACCTAAACAATGGGATAAATGTATCAGACCTAATAGACATATATAGAACATTACACCCCTAAACACCAGGATATGTCTTCTTCTCTAGTGTACATGGAACATTCTCCAGGATAGATCATATGCTAGAACAAAAAAAAGTCTTTATATAAATTTAATGAGATTAAAATTATCCAAAGCACTTTCTCTGATTGCAACAGAATGAAGCTGGAGATAATAATTATCAAAGAATCAGAGCTTTCACAAATATATGGAGCTTAAATAACACTCTTGAATAAATCAGTGGGTCAAAGCAGAAATTGCTAGAAAAATCAGTAAATATCTGGAGACAAATGATGAGAATACAATACATGAGAGCTTATGGGATGCGGCAAAGGCAGTGCTGAGAGGGATACTTATTGCCCTGAATGCCTATATTACAAAACAAGAAGCAGCAAAAAGCAAGGACTTAACTACTGACTGGAGAATTTAGACAAAGAACAGCCAAACTGATCCCAAAGCAAATAAAAGAAGACAAATAACAAAGATTGAAGCAGAAATAAATGAACTGGAGAACAAAAATGCAATAAAAGGAATCAACAAAACCAAAAGTTGTTTCTTTGAGAAAATCAATCAAATTGACGGGCCCTTAGCTAGAATGACAGAGGAAAAAAGAGAGAAAACACAAATAAAATCAGAAAAGAGAGGGAAGTTGTTACCATGGATCCTGAAGAAATTTTTTAAATCATAAGAGAATATTATGAACAACTGTTTGTGAACAAAGTAGACAAATTAGGTAAAATGGACAAATTCCTGGAAACACATGAAATACCTATACTGACTTGAGTAGAAAGAGAAGATATCAACAAACCAATTACAAGTAAAGAGATTCATCAGTCATCAAAATCCTCCCACAAAAAAAAGCCCAGGACCAGATGGCTTCATAGGGGAATTTTATCAGACATTCCAAAAAGAACTAACGCCAATCCTGCTCAAATTCTTCCAAAAAGTTGAGGAGAAAGGAATACTACTTAACTCATTTTATGAAGCAAACATCACTCTAATACCAAAGTCAGATAAAGATGGTACAAGAAAGGAAAACTACAGACCAATTTTCCCAGTAAGCATAGATGCAAAAATTCTTAACAAATTCTAGCAAAATGAATCCAATGATGTGTTAAAATAATTGTATATCATGACCACATGTGATTTATACCAATAACATTAGGGTGGATCAACAGAAGAAAATCAATCAACATAATTTAACACATTAACAAATTGAAAATCACATGATCATATTGATTGATACTGAAAAAGCATTTCATGAAATCCAGCATCCTTTCCAGATAAAAACACTTCAAAAGGTAAGAATTGAAGGAAATTCTTCAATTTCCTCACTGTCATAAAAGACATACATGAAAAATCAATAGCCAGTACCATACTTAATAGTAAGAGATTGAAAGCAGTCCTTTATTCGTGTAGTTTTTTTAAATGTTTTATAATTGTGAAATATAGCATATACAAAGAAAAGAGAGAACAATTTAGAGACCTAAATACAAGAGCCAGTACCATAAAACTTCTAGAAGAAAATATAGAGAAACATCTTCAGGATCTTTTGATAGAAAGTAACTTCTTAAACTTTACACTTGAAGAACAAGCAACAAAAGAAAAAATAAATAAATGGGAACTCCTTAAAATCAAAAGCTTCTGTGCCTCAAAGGATTTTGTCTAAAAGGTGAAGAGGCAGCCAACACAACGGGAGAAAATATTTGGAAACCCTGTATAAGATAAAGGCTAGATATTCTGTGTACATAAGGAAATTATACATCTCAACAACAAAAGAACAAACAACCCAATTATAAAATGAGCAAAGGACTATTCATGTGACCTTCCACAGATGAACGGATTAACAAAACGTGGTGTATACATATGATGGAATATTATGCAGCAGTAAGACGAAATGATGTCCCGAAGCACATGACAAGATGGATGAGTCTTGAGGACATAATAAAGAGTGAAATAAGTCAGACACAAATGGACAGATACTGTATGATTTCACTATTATGACTCGAGTAAAGGTTACCCTGTAGAATCTAACAGGCCTAGAGTACCCAGAAGATAGAGACGGGGAAGGGTATCCAATGAGGTTGGGCTTGAACGCAAGGGAATGGATAGAAGTGGTGGTCCCTAATTAGCTGGATCATAAGTAACGTTGCCATACTGAAGGGGAATATGATTGAAAGGGGATGTATAGTGCCATGTATTCCATTTATTTACAGTTGCAAGTAAGAGTCAACAGTAGTGGGGGGTTAGAGGAAAAACTAAAATTGGATGCTATGGCCAATAGCTAACAGGAAGACGTCAACAGTACCACAGCACTACCAGGGGCAAGTAACGGGGGCGGGGGGAGGACAAGCGATATGGGGTGGTTTTGGTTTGATGTTTGGTGAGGCTGTGTTTGTTGGTTCTTTGTCTCTATGAACCAGTGAAAATGGTGTAAACTTGACAATGCTGAATGCACAACCGAGTGAGGGCTCTGTAAGTCACGGTCTGTTTATTTTGGACATTATCCGTGAGGCCAATAGATGGAGGGAGCCGAGGGCACAATGATTGAGAAGCAGAATGGCAAACTGTGATACATTTATATGATGGAATATGGTGTGGCTACAAAATGGAAGCCTGTCTAGAGGCACACAGTGAACTGAATAAACTTTGGGGACAATGTGTTGTGCCAAATAGTCCAGAAATAAAACAAGAATGCTGAAGTCTCTTTCAGAAAATACTTACAGGAAAATTGGAGGCTAAATTGTAAGCCCTATAGCAGCCACAGTTGGTCTAAAGTTGTACGTGTATCTCTAGATTCTGAGATGCTGAGCTATATGTGTATCAGCTGGCATTTCTCTGGAACTCTGAGTAACTCTGTGACACCTAAGACTCAGAAATGGAGTGCAGCAGCCCTGAAAGTCAGCATTACTCTGTGCAATAACAGCAGCAGCAAAAAAAAAGAGATCAGGCCTCAATTAGAGATTTAAAAAAAGCCAAAGTGGCTGGGACTAAGGTAAATCAGGATACAGGGTAAGAGATGATTTTGTGTGTACTCTAGACCTCTGCCTACTGTATGAGACCAAAGGCAGAGAGGTTTATTGTGTCCGGAACCTAAATGTCCAAAGGGGGGAAATACATATATGCAATAATAATAAATAAATAAATAAATATATATATATATATATATATATATTAAACTACAGGGAAACTCTGGGTACCATCTCCACCATTGGAGACTCTTTCTAAGAAAATAGGCCAAGCCCTTGATTTTGAGACTTGCCCTTGGAAGCTTATTTCTGTAAAGGAGAAACTAAGGGTACCCATAACAAAGTTTAAGAGTTGCTTCCAGGAAAACCTTTTGTTGCTCAGATGTGGCCTTTCTCTCTCTAAGTCCAACTCTGCAAAGGAAAGTATTACCTTCCCCTCTATGTGTGACATGACACATAGCGGGGAAAGTTTCCATGAAAACGTGGGACATGACTTCCAGGCAGAGTCTGGCCCTGGCACCATGGGATCGAAAACGCCTTCCTGACCAAACGGGAGAAAAGAAGTGTAATAAAATAAGGCATCAGTGGCCATGAGAAATTAAATAGAGTCAAGAGGCTATTCTGGAGGCTACTCTTATGCCAGCTTCAGCTAGATGTACTAACTGCTATGGTTTGCTGAGCCCCAATCACCTTCACTCCTGCTGACTCTTAAGAACACCCAGGCCTTAAACTCAGACTCTATAAACATTTCATGCACTATGTTTGCTTTCCTGGAACCTATAATTTCCAAAGGTTCTTAGGCCAGATAAACCCTGAAACCCAGAGGTACCAGCCTTTCTAAGATTATTAATTAATTGCATCCCCCTATCCTTTAGTGCTGACAACCCTTCTCAACATGAAAAAGTCCGAAAGAGCATTGCCTGAAGATCCCTATAGATCGGGAGAAGGATCAAAGTAGAATGAGGAGGTACGAAGAGAAAATAGATTTAACAAACGAGTATGACTGCTGTATCACTATATTAATATTCCTTCTAGCCTCCAGTGTTTTGGAGCAGCTAGAAGGAAAAATCTGAGATAGTGGAATTGTAACCCACAACAAACCCTTAAATCTGCTCTGCAACTACTTATTGATGTGTGCTTTGAAAATTATTGGTTTTTCTTTCTTTTCTTTGTGTATATATATATATATATATTATATTTCAAAAAAAAAGTTTAAAAAAAGCTGTGTGAGTAAAGGAAGGATTTGGAAAAGAATCCATGAAATTGGCAGGAAGAAAGGACCCAGGACCTTTATTTTAAGGTCACCCCTCCATGGATTTTAGGCGTCATGATGAGGTCCCTGAGGAAAAGGACATGGAAGCAAGAAAGATGAGGGCCACGTCCTTCCAAAGACGTGTTACATCGGGTGATACCCTCCTTTCCTGGGGGAGAACAGAATGGCACCCCAAAATGTCCGTGTCCTAATCCCTGGCCTCTGCAATTGTGTTGACAAGAGCAAACGAAGGCTGTGAATGCGACGACCTTGAAATTGGGGCTTAGAAGGGAACACCCTGGTGCTTCCACTGGAACCACGAAAATCCTGAACAAGGGAAGACGCAGGCAGAAGAATCGGTGTCAGCGCGATGCGATGTGAGAAAGACTTGTCAGGGCATTGCTGGCAGGAGATGTGGGCAGCGTCGAGAATCGGAAAAGGCGAAAGAGAACTGGTCATCCCCTGGAGCTTAAAAGGAACCCTGCCAGCCCCAGGCATTTTGGTTTTGGCCGAGGGACATCTCGTTTGGACTTCTGACCTCCAGCTCTGTAGGAGAACAGATTTGCATTCAGCTGCTATGCTTGTGGTGATTTTTTGTAGAAGCCACAGGAAACGCATACAGATGGCGTATACAAGCGTCTGTCTAGATATTCTGCACGCCCTGCTCCCCACCCTCAGTGCTTAACTATTTATGACAAAATCCTAAGTTCTTACTCTATGTACTCCCAGCATCTAGCATGCTACTTGACACACAGAAGACACCCAGCAGATATTAGTTGAATCAATCAATAAATGAGACCATTCTAGATTTACCTTTAGCTATTTATTCCAGGTTTATCTTTTCCCACTATATAATTTTTTTTGTGGCTCTATAATTTGAAATTCACAGTGCTCCCACGGACAGGAAAAACAAAGCAGCAAACTGGAACCTTTATATTGCTAACCAGACTTTGAAGTCAATTGTTAAGAACATCCATTAGAAGTTCACTTTCCCCTGTTGTCTTGCTTTCCTTGGTCTCTCACTTGAGTACAAAGTTCAGCTCCTGTAAATCACTCCAGGTGCCATTTTAGACGCCTCTAAGGAGTGAGTCCGGGAACACAAGCCCTATAAATTCAGCCTGAAACAAAGCTTACAAAACCCTGCAGAAAGCCAGATCAGGACGCCTAAGGGGCTCTTATTTGGAGCTATAAACCTATACATTTTCTTTTTCCTTTCACCCCCACACTGCTCAGCTCGCACTTAATGGTTTTGATTATTGCCACTTACAGTCACAGACCTGCAGGGCCCTTCCCTCCCACGGTCACGGTGAACCAGCTGTGTCACACGTGGCAGGGCCGGGAAAATTGGCCTTTTGTTCAGTTTAGTTATTTTCATCTAAAATTACCCACATGCTGAAAAATTCGCTCCAATTACAAATCCTTATCACGGAATTACTCACAATAAGTTATAATTCTGAGCACCTTGAATATTTACCACCCTATTCAAAACATTTCACACACTTAAAATTCATTTTTAATTAGAAAACTCCAGAAAAAGAAGGTAATCATATAATCCCCTCGCATTCTCATAAATGATGTAAATAGCCACTTAAAAAAATTTGGTGTATATCCTTTCAGACTTTTTTCCCATTTTCAAATTTTAGTCAATTACATTCAAGGTCTGCTATAGCTCGGTGTGTAATTTCACATTATTGCATCTAGTTAACTGCAGAAAACACTTCAAGGAAGAAAGTCAAAACTGGAAGACTGCCGGGACGGCTAGTTGGCTAAGGTGATGGTGTCTGGTTATTTGTGCACACACTGGTCTGGTTGTGTGGGAGATATCTTGTAGGGGGGGTTAGCATCTGCAATCAACTGCCAATTGGCGGCCGCCTAAAGAGTGAGAATTGAGAGCTGCAAGGGTCCCAAGGGATTCGGCCTCAACAGCACCCTCCACTCTTTCCCAAGTTTCAAGAATCCAGCATCGCTCTTACCAGAATTTCCAGGCTCCAGCCCGCTCTCGAGAATTTGGACTTGCTAGCTTGTGGCATGTGAGTCAATTTCCTGCAATAAATCTCTTAATTAACACACACACCTGGATTCTGTCAGTTCGGTTTCTCTGGAGAAGCTTGACAAATACAACTAAAAACTGGATTTATTCTGAGGAAGAAAAAAGCAGCCCCCGAGAGCTAGGACCTGCCCAGCCCTGGGTGTTCTCCTGTCAAACATTTTCCACCAGCTTTCGAGAAGGTTCCTTGGTGACCATGACAGACCGAGACAGAAATAGGACTACTCTGTACTCATATCTGAACACACACAAAAAACTCTAAGTCACAAAAATGATCAAATGTTTCCCTCACTTGGCTCATAAAAGGGGCTGCTGCTGCTCCACCCCCCACCTTCTAAGTAAGGTTTAAGATTTCCCTGCCTCCTTGGCAGTCTCTATTTCTGGGCTAAGGCCGTGCCCTTAAGTCTTCATAAAGTCACCGACCCAAAACCCAGCTCCTAGAGTAAGTCCCCTTTAATTCCCTCTCATCGAGGGGCCCCACAGCTTCTCAGAGCATGCCCCC